>ML278769.1:63609-125205 GCA_005239495.1 Nicotiana undulata
ATAAATGTGTTTCCTAATAGTTAGAACTCACGGGACGGTGATCGGAAGCCGTGAGTTCGCGTTATTTGACTTGTAGCGGATTGTTTTGTGTTGCGGTTGGGCTGCGTGTTTTCCTACTGTTTTGTGGAGTTTTGGAGGAGTAAGGGTGTGTAGAAACAGCATATAGATTTAGGGTTGTGATCTGGTCATACGTCGTAACATTTTCGGGTCGTTTGACACGACTACGGTGGTCATCTTATGTATGAAGTGATTACGTTGTGTGTGGACACTTTTGGGAGGCTCAATATGATTTTTATTGATATTTTTTGGGCTGTTTGGTGATTTTTTTGACTTGTGTGAAGTCATATATACAGGGGAGGTGTTGTCTGTTTCATCGTAAAATAGGTTGTGGTCGATACATAATAGTTATGACGCTTAAACGATAACGATAGTGTCATTTCTCTTATTGTAGATGAAGGAGTTGTGACATTTGCGTAGCTTGAGGTTGGGGCAGTATATACAAGGTATGTTAGGCTATCCCTTTCATTCTTTTGCACGACTCCGATTGTATGTAATGCAATGAATGAGCTTCCAAAGATACTCTACTCTTAGAAGCTAGCAGTACTTACATTGTTTCCCTTCTTATGGAACAATTGATGTTGAGGTTGCTTCTCTTATTCTTATGTTATCAATGTTCTTGGTACTCCGGATTCTTATAAGATTCTCGATGAAGAGTTAGCCCTAATGATGTGTACGGAGAATATCGACCTTACGTCACTCTGTAATGTTCAGAACATGATTCCAATGAGTCCTGCATGCATTATATATATGTATCTATTTTACTCTACCGAGTCGCGCCATAGTCGGCCGGGTATGGAACCTATTGTGCAACCACTGCTCATTTGGATTTACCGAGTCCTCTTTGAGGCCGGGTATGATATGATAATGATGATGCCCAGAGAGACGAATGTTCTATGATGATGATGATGCCCACAGAGGCGGATGTTTTAAAAGATTATGTATATATATGTATCATGCATTTCATGTTACTGTCTCTTAGAAGCACTCGGAGGTTACAAGTTGTATCTTCTCTACCTCTCTTTACATTATTGTTCATATTTATATTGACCAGCCTTACATACTCAGTACTTTATTCGTACTGACGTCCTTTTATTTGTGGACGCTGCATGTCATGCTTCAGGTCCTGATAATCAGGTATGTCGCGCCCCCTTTTTCTATCGCACGGGTTAGGTACGGAGATATCGAGTTTATGACATTTTGGACAACTCCTTAAAAGGAAGGGTTTAAGGAAGAGTCGCCACCTAACGATTTTTATGGTGCGTTAGGGCACCTAGAGTTGATAACTCATGAACTAGTTCGCGTTACCAGAGATTGGGTAAGGGCTTGAAATTATCTCAAGGGGAAGGTGTTAGGCACCCCTCAAGATCCACAACTGTGGGTCCCATCCAATAATCTTTGTGAATTTGGACGGTGAGCAAGTAACAAGTAAGGTTCATATAAGAGGGGATTTAAAACAAGTATGAAATTCTTTAAAGGTTTTGGAATAACATTAGAATAAACATTTGAAAAGAATTGTCCTAGGTTTAAAGTAATACGGATCACTTCAATGCAATACAACGGTATGTCACACCTCGAAGAGGCGGCTACACGTGGTATTAGCAAACCGGTCATCATATCCGTATTCTACCCTTCCCACCCCGTAAAGGTTATTAAAAATTGCGTGTCTTGGTTACGAATGCTTATTGCGTGCCATTACCCATCCCATCCTATAAGTCCTGGAGGGTGTTTAGGACTACTAATCCTACAAGGCAGGAACTAGGATGAACCCTTAGGTTTAAAGGACAAAATACTATGCGACATACAAAACAAGTAGGACTGCACATATAAGGGAGCATATAAAGACAAAGAGAGGCTCACAGATCCCTCCACACATAGACATGTAAGTAGCACGTCTCAAACACGATTAAAGTCTCAAGACAGGAGTTCAAAACAGGAATTTTAGTAAAATAATAGGTCGTAGGAATCTGAATTGGAAAACTTAGCGAAGACAGAAGATTTAATTAAGATTGAGTGACTTGAAGGGTAGTTGATTTTCAAAAATACAGTAGCTAAAGGCAGCGATGAGATTTAAAAGCATGCAGTGATTTAAAGCTTTCAGAAAACGTAGAAGAAAGTCATTAAAGCATGGGTTTGAAGTAGTTTTAAAAGATAAGGACTAAAATACAGTGGCTTAACATAGAGTAAGAATTATCAGTTTTCAAAGATCTGTAGTAAAAGAAGTAGTAAGGTGGTATCAAAACATAGTGACTTTAAAGACATACAAAGCAAGGATTCGAAATGGCATGATTTTGAGCAGAATGAGGCATCTTTTGAAATCCCAGTAGTTTGAAAATATAATAGGACAAGAATCAGTGAAAATCAGTAAAAGGAAATAGATGCACAACTTCGAGACTGTTAAAAATAGAACTGGAATTTTAATAAAAATAAAATGAACTTCAGTGAGGTAAAACAGGAGTGGGAACAACAGGGTTCAAAATATTCAAAGGTGCTGATTAAACTAGTAGAACACAATTGATCTGATTTAATGCGTATTAGGCCTAAAGTTTGCCTAGGCGCCGTATACATTGCCTACTTATTTTAAAGAGTGAACATGCATATTTGGATTCTGATTTTAATAGATACATGTTTGCAGGAAATTATTTTAAATAGATTAACCGTATTTTATGGGAGTATTAGATTATGTTAACTAGGCGTTCAAGTTCTGATAAATAAGAAATCCTAAGGGCAGTATATCTAATGCACAAAGGTATCATCCTAAAAAAACATATTTTCTATATGCCATGTTTATAAAATGCATGAGCAATACATTATGACAGCCTTTGTTACTCATTTAGTTATACTAGGAACATGGTGTCAGATGGCGTGAATATAATAGATATGTTGAAATGAAGAACCTAAACATGATTTTTAATGCGTGTCCTAAGCATGATACTATTGCGCATATAGGGAAATAAAGCCTAAGTCATGATTTCTACCCATACTATACTAAACATGCATAATTCCCTCCCATATTCACTATCCAGCCCCGATCGTTTGTTTACAAATTATTATAGACCATAGCAAATGAATTACAGTAATTGCAAAGGGAAAAATAAGAAGTTATTCTATAGAGAGCCTTCAACAGGCCCAACCTTCCAGCCTCACCCCTTTCGAGCTTCACAACCTTACATAGCATGGGTGCGGCAAATCTCCAAAAGGCCCTTGTGAGGGCCCTGGGCAATACCAGCACCCAGCAGTTGCCAAAGTTGAGATAGGTGCAGTGTAGAATTACCTGCCTCAATGTGTCAAAGTTCAGAGGGAACTCAAGGTCCCTAAGCAATGCTCACACTGAGGGGGTGGAACCTAAAGGTCTAAGAGTAGTGTGAAGTGCATGAAGGAGTAGTTAAAAAGAGTTGAGTTTGAAAAGGAGTTTTGAAAGAACATGGCTTTAGAGGATACGATAAAGATCTTTTATGTAAAACCAGTTCGAAAAGGAAGCAGTAGAATGGTCACAATTCAGCAGGTATGCAGATTTCAAGAAAGCAAACACAAATATGGGAAAGGGATCAGGGACAAGTAATGGTAGCAGTACATTTGCAGTAATTAGTCCTTAGAACAAAGTTACAGATTTTCACAGGATGTGATATGCCAAGAGTTTACCATATATTATAGATACCAAATCGGATAATACTAAGTATTATAGTTGCATTAGAAGCCAGGCAATTGATAAAGAAAAATACATGAAAAGATGCTAAATATGCATAAAGAAGAAGTAAAGAGTCACATAGGCCATAATGAATCATAAAGAGGAAAACAGGAGTCATGCTAGGCTAGAAGAAGAAGAGAGATCATAGAAAGAGAGTAGACATACTAGTTACATGGTAGGCAATAGAACCATAAGTAAAAGCACAAAAGAAACAATAAGAATCTTAACCAGAATTGAAACATATTGTTTTAGGATGTTGTAAACTTAAATTAGAACATACCAGTGTTAAGAGAGAGAGCAAAGCAGAAGAGAGCAAAGTGATAGCACTATTAGCCTTGGCTTACAGCCGGCTAATAATAGGCAAGAGTAGAGAGCAGCAAATAGAGCAAAGAGAGAAAGAAAGAGCACAAGAGAGTAGTATAGTGTATTGATGTCTGTGTGTGTTCGTGTGTTCAGCATTGAAAGAGTGGAGTATTTATAGTTGAAAACAAGTGATCACATAAGGTAAGAATCACAATGCATGGTAATAGGAGAAGGCAGAATCCCATTCAGTCAAGAAATCAATGACACAGTTCCCTTGAATTATGGGATTCAAACTCAAAAACGGTAAAGACATGCAACCACATAAGGTAAAGAAAATCAGTACCATACTTAAATAAAGAAAGGATCCAGGCCTGTTAAGTAATAGGGAAACTCGAATCAATTAACTAAGGAATCAAGACAATCATTCCCTTAGGTCAAGGGATTCAAATTCAAACGGCAAAACACATAGTCATATAAGGTAAGTGAAAATCAGTCAAGACTCCACAAGGAGAGAATCAATTTTACTAAACAATGAGGTAAACAATTAAGACGAAATTCAGAAACCCCAATTAAGGAGTGATTCAATGGAATAAAATATTACAGCAAATCAATTAACTTAAACAATCAAATAGCATTCTAGGGTTTTACAGGAACCTTTCAATCAAGCCATCAATTATGGGGGCTAAAGTCAGTCAAGAGATAGTTACAACACCATACTTCAACATATAAATAAAGAAGGCAAACAATCGTAGCAAACAGGCAGGCTTAGCAATATTGAAAGAAAGAGGCAAGAGTTGAACGAACATATGAATAAAATCACACAGAGATGCCACAAGTAGACTAAAGACTCATTCGAAGCATGATAATTACAGGAAACCTAGCAGGAATCAAGCAGCAAGAAGACCCAAACACAAAAGTCCAAAAATTAGAAAAAGCTCTAGTGATCCACCTACTTGTCATATATGATGTCTGCGCAGTCTCGCGAAACTTCAAATATCTCTCTACTCCTACGTCGTATATATGAAAGGTTTAATGAATTTGAAAATAGACTCATAGATATTAAATTTGGTTGATAGATCATCCAATAATTCCAAGTATATTGGGAGAAAATCTCAGTTACATTTGACCTAATTTTCAGCATATTATGAGTGTAACTTGTGAAGACCTTTGCCGACTTTTGTTCCACAACTTGCATAACCTTCTTATCATGTAATGAACGATAGTCTCACCCTAAAGTACATGTTATAACATTCCAAACTCGTCAACTTTCGATGAAACTTATTTTCTTCAATTGGTTTAGCTTCTAAGCTTTCCAACCCTCTTGGTACTCGTTATTCATGATCTTAAATATTTGTAACCTCCAATGTAACATGATTAACTTACTTTATATTCCATCAAATATAATATTATTTCTGAGCTTACATCAATTGACTTACGATGTACTCTCACGTACGAAAACATGGGGTGTAACAAAAGCTTTAGATTGGTTGGAACGCTTTCCAAATCATTCCATACAGACGTGAGATGGACTTGCGAAGGAATTCATTTCGAAGTACTTCTCTCCCGGGCACATGTCTATTCTTCGAGATGAAATTCTAGCATTCAAGAAAGAGCCTAATGAACCGCTACATGAGATATGGGAAAGATATAGAACAATGGTGAAAGAGTGCCCCAACAATGATATGACTGAGAACATTATTCAACAAACTTTCTCTCGGGAGATCAATACCACCAACCAATGTGTAGTGAATCAACTTGCCAGTGGGAAATTCATCACTACACCTTATGCGGAGGCATGTGATATTTTTTGGATGAGATGGCGGCAACTCATCGACATGGAAATCTATAGCCAATGTTCCACAAGGGGATCCCAATGTGATTCTTCTTCACAAAGAGTTACATGATCATGGGCAAGCCATATCTGATTTGACAACCACCATGAACCAATTGGCAAAGGCTCAACTTTAACAAGGGCAAAACCCGAGAAAATTGAATGATATGGTGGGTGTTAATATGATGGTAAACAAGAGAAGAACAAGAAGTCCACAAGTGGAACAAAGAGTGGACAATTTTTTGCAAGATGATAGTGGGTATGATCAAGGGGATTCTTATAATGATAAAGATGAAGAGGTACAATATGTGAAAATCTTTCAAGGTCAAAGAAACAACTATCAAGGCCTTACTCAACAACAGTGGAGACCTTCAAACAATCAAGGCAATTGGAATTCTAGCAACCAAGGTAATTGGAATGGTGGGAACAATAAAGGCAATTGGAATTGAAGCAAAAACCAAGGGAATTAGCAAAATAATAACAATCAAGGAAATTGGGGAGACAACAACCAAGGAGGGTGGAACAACAATCAAGGAAATCGGTGGTCAGGTTTTCAAAGGCCCCCGATGTACCAACAACCGAGTAACCCACCTCCTTATCCTTCTCATGGTCCTAGTTCCTCCAACAATGAAATGGGTCATATTGAAAACATGTTCAAGCAAATGATGGAGAAGAATGCCAATTCCGATGCTTAACTTGCTTCACACACTACATCAATCCGAAACTTAGAAGTGCAAATGGGTCAAATCTCTCGAGCTTTGAATTCGCAGCCTAAGGGGGCACTACCAAGTGATACGGTGGTGAACTCGAAGGGTGGGAACTGTACGGGACATCCCATGGCTGTGACTAAAAGAAGTGGAAAAGGTGGGAATGCACCAACCTCAAGTCAAAAGCAACTCGTGGATGATAAGCAAGTGGTAGAAGAAAAGGAGATCCTGAACAATGTTATGCAAACAAATGATAAAGTGCATATTGATATTGATGACACAGTGGAAGAGACTCAAGAGGACGTGAACCCGTCTAGGGATCATGTGATTGACATACCATAATCGGTAGTTCAAAAAGCTAAGGCACCATTTCCTAAGCCACATCCTTCCTATCCTCAAAGGCTTGCCAAGAAAAATGACGAGAATCAATTCAAGAAGTTCATTGATATGATGAAGAGTCTCTCTATTAATGTGCCATTAGTTGAAGCTTTGGAGAAAATGCACGGAAATTATAAGTTATTGAAAGACTTGGTGACAAAGAAGAGATCGATGAATTTTGCAACTATCAAAGTCACTTACCAAGTCAGTGCAACTGTGAATTCGATGGCTCCAAAGTTGGAAGATCCTGGTGCTTTTACTATTCCTTGTACCATTGTAAGTGCCTGATTTGCAAAGGTTCTTTGTGATCTTGGGGCGAGTATCAACTTGATGCCGTACTCGATTTTCAAAACATTGGGAATTAGGGAACCAAGACCCACATCTATGAGATCACAAATGGCCGACCGTAAAATAAAGATACGTTGGGGTGATTGAAGATGTATTGGTTCGAGTTGACAAGTTTATTCTCCCAGCGGATTTTGTAATTCTTGATTGTGAAGTGGACTATGAGGTGCCGATTATTATCCGTGGACCTTTACTTGCTACGGGGAAGGCTATTGTTGATGTGGAAGCCAGTGAACTCACTTTTCGGGTGGGTGAAAAAAAGGTGGTGTTCCATGTGTGAAAATCTATGAGGCAATCGAATAGCAATGAAGTGTGTTCGTTCGTGGACTTGGTGACCGATGTGATTATTGATGATACTAGTGCCACGATGAATGTTGATAATACATTAGAGGTCGTCTTGCATAACCTTGATGATGACGAGATGGATGGCTTCGTGTAATATGTAAACTCATTGCAAGGAATGGGGCCATACAATTATGAACCCCGCAAATTGTCCTTGGATATTGAAAACTGGAAGACTCCTCCAACAAAGCCCTTAATCGAGGAGCCTCCAATTTTGGAGTTGAATCCATTGCCGCCGCATCTCAGGTATGTATTCCTTGGCCGTTGTTCTACTTTACTGGTTATTCTTTTCTCTTACTTGACTAATGTGCAGGTAGAATCTATATTGGCGATGCTAAAAGAGGAAGAAAGTTGTTGGATGGACATCGGTGGATATTCGGGTAATAAGCCCCCCATTCTGCATGAACAATATTAATTTGGAGGAGGATTCCAAACCTTCCATAGAACATCAAAGGAGACTAAATGAAGAAATGCACGAGGTGGTCAAAAAGGAGATCATAAAGTGGTTGGATGTCGGGGTTGTCTACCCCATTTCTGAACAGTTCGTGGACTTCTTTGGTTCAATGTGTTCCGAAGAAGGGGAGTATTATTGTGATCACCAATGATAAAAATGAGTTTATTCCAACAAGAACGATGATCGGATGGCGAGTGTGCATGTACTATCGGAAGTTGAACAAAGTCACAAGGAAAGACCATTTCCCACTTCCCTTTCTTGACCAAATGCTTGATCGATTGGCTGGTCGAGCGTTCTATAGCTTTCTAGATGGGCATTAGAGCTACATTTAAATCCTTATTGCCCCAGCAGATCTAGAGAAAATAACTTTCACTTGTCCCTGTGGCACTTTTGCTTTCAAGCGGATTCCATTCGGCTTATGCAACGTACCGGCAACTTTCCAACAGTGTATGATGGCGATATTTACGGATATGGTAGAAGATTACCTTGAAGTCTTCATGGATGACTGTTCGGTAGTCGAGGAATCCTTTGATGATTGCTTGGAAAATTTGGATAAGGTATTAGCAAGGTGTTAAAAGACGAACTTGGCGTTAAATTGGGAGAAATGTCATTTCATGGTCGAGGAGGGTATTTTACTTTGCCACAAGATTTTAAAGAAGGGGATTGAGGTCTACAAGGCTAAAATATAAGTAATTTCTAAACTTCTACCTCCAACATCCGTGAAAGGAGTGAGGAGTTTCTTGGGTCATGCGAGGTTCTACCGGCGTTTCATCAAGGATTTTTCCAAATTGGTGAATCCATTGTGTAAGCTTTTGGATAAAGATGCCAAATTTTACTTCAATGATGATTGCATGAGAGCATTTGAATTTCTCAAGTTCAAGTTGACAACTACTCATATTATCACCGCCCCAAATTAGAGCTTGCCTTTTGAGCTCATGTGTAATGCTAGTGATGTGGCAGTTGGAGAAGTTTTGGGGCATCGTATCAACAAGAATTTTCATCCTGTCTACAGTGCTAAAAAGACCAGAATGATGCCCAAGTCAATTACACTATCTATTTTTTTGCCATAGAGAAGTTTCACCCGTACTTGATGGGTAAAAAGGTGATTGTCCACACAGATCATGCCGCACTTCAGTACCATATGAGAAAGAAAGACTCAAAGGCTCGGTTAATGAGATGGGTGATTTCATTGCAAGTGTTCGATATACACATCCAAGACCGCAAAGAAAATGAAAACTAAGTGGCGGACCACTTGTCTCATTTGGAGGAGGAGGGGAAGCCGCGTGATGGCCTTGAAATCAATGACTCCTTCCCCTATGAGACACTTCTAGACATTTTAATAATCGAGATGCCATGGTTCGCGTATTTAGCAAATTATCTTGTGAGTTGTATTATCCCAGATGAGTTCTCTTCAAACCAAAGGAAGAAGCTCAAACGGGACTGTCAAGACTATTATTGGTATGAAATGAACCTCTTGCAGATTATACCAATGGCTTGATTAGATGATTTGCGCCAGAGGAGGAACAAGTTAAAATTCTTAAGGCTTTTCATTCTTCACCATATGGTGATCAACATGGTGGAGCAAGAACGGCGGCCAAAGTGTTAAGTTTTGGATTCTATTGGCTTACTCTCTACAAGGATGCAAGTGATCTAGTCAAGCATTGTGATGAATGTCAAAGGGTCGGTGGGATCTCAACGAAAAATGAAATTCCCTCACCACCATCTTGGAAATTGATATTTTTGATGTGTGGAATATTGAATTAATAGGACCTTTTGTATGCTCTTGTTGAAATACCTACATTTTGGTAGCAGTGGATTATGTGTCAAAATGGGTTAAGGGCGTTGCTCTACCTAACAACGAAGAAAGAAGTGTGGTGGCATTTTTGAAAAAAAAAACATCTTTATAGAGTTTGGTACTCCGCGGCTATCATAAGTGATGAGGGGGTCGCATTTTTGCAACAAATATTTTGATACCTTGCTTCACAAGTATGGTGTCACTCACAAAGTCACGACTCCCTATCACCCTCAATCAAGAGGACAAGTGGAAGTCTCCAACTAGGAGATCAAGAGTATTTTATCCAAGTTAGTGAATGCTAACCAGACAGATTGGTCAAAGAAGCTTGATGATGTACTATGGGCTTATCGGACTTCTTTCAAAATGCCTATCGGAATGTCTCCATACCGGTTTGTGTTTGGAAAAGCTTGTCATCTTTTGGTTGAACTTGAGCACAAGGCCATGTGAGCTTTGAAGAAGTTAAATCTTGATTGGGATGCAGCTGCCACATTGCAGGTTGCACATTTGAATGAGCTAGATGAATTCCGGTGTATATGCAAGTTCGTCCTTGTAAAAAAAAGGAAAGAAGTATATTCATGACAAATACATCCGAAACAGGGAATTTCAAGGTGGGCGATCTTGTTTTGTTGTTCAACTCACGATTGAGGATATTTCCCGGAAAGCTGAAATCCAAATGGAGTGGTCCCTTTGAAATTGTGGGTGTGACACCTTTTGGTGCATTGGACTTGGAAAACAAAAATGATTAGGTATCCCGAGTCAATGGTCACCGAGTGGTGCATTACTTGGGAAAAGCTGATGATGGCAACGTGAGAGCGGTGATTCAATTGAAGTGATGGTAATTTGTATCGTGTTGCGATGTTAAATCAGGCATTTCGTGGGAGGCAACCCATGTTTCTTCTTCCTTCTTCTTTTTATTCTTTTTTAGATAGGTCTTAGTTTGTTCTAACTATTTTTGACGTGTGTTGCAGGAATGTGTGTGCTTTTCAGGGGTTGTGCTCAGAAAAATTGGCTAAGAATGAAAAAGTGTGGACCGTACAATTTGGATTTCCATAGCGGAAGGGATCTGTGGCCGCACAACTGGAAATCAAAAATTGCAAATTCTCTAAAGTTTGTCTGTCAGACCGCAAAATCATCAAAGGGGAAATGCAGACAGGTATCAGAGTGCGGACCGCAGAAGGAATTCTGCGGCCACACTCATCCTTTGGACCTTTGGCCTTCCCGTTTAGTATAAATAGTAGGTCTCATTCTACCGTTGAAACTTTACAAACTCAGAGAAATTAAAAGAAAGGAAAAATATTGCACTCAAATGATTCACTCATCTGACACTTAGTTGATCATCTTTGATCATTCCTTAACACCATTTAATCACTGGTATATTAAATTCCTCTTTAACATTTTTCACTTTTCTTTGTTTGGTTTATAATTTCTTAGGTTATTGTTAGACCATTTGTCAAATTCATGACCATGCGGGCTATAATTTTTATTAGGTAAACTTCTAAGTTCTATATGGGAGATGGGTATTTGGTTGACATAGTTAAATTGCTACTACCATGTTCAAATGGTGCGTAAAAGTAGAAACCCTAGAATTATGCCCGACTAATTTTTGAATTGTGAGGCCGCACAAGGAATTGTGCGGTACGCAAATCAGTAGGCTAGGGCATTTGGGTAGCATGATTGTGCGGACCGCACTTGAAATTATGCGGTCCACAGAAATTCAACTGCGGCCGCAGAAAAGTGTGTGCGGTCGCTGATCAAGCTATTCTCTGTCTTCAGAGAGTTGCCATTTTAAGGACTTCAATGTGCGGCCGCACTAAAAAATGTGCGGTCCATACTAAAAAATGTGCGGTCCGCACTTCAGATGAGCGTTCACACTAAAAATTATGTGGACCGCAATATCAGGCCTTTGGCCGCCCTTGCAAATTGTGTGGTCAGCACAACCCCATCTGCGGCCGCACTAAAAAATGTGTGGACCGCACTTCCCCTACCCTGCATAATGTTTTATTATGTAACTGTCTGCTATTATATACTTGAACTATAACTGACTTTTGCTGCTTTTGGCTGCTGCTTTTGTGCAGAATATGGTTATATCACAAGGCCGTAATGACACATTTAAAGGGAGAGGTGAGCCTTCATGAGGTATATCCAAAAGTTCGTTCCCCTTCGAACCCCAATGAATGATAGGAAAAAATCCCATAACATGCCGACTTAGACAGCCAGAACCCTCTGAATCAAGCTCATATGCCCCTTCTAGGAAAGCATCGAAGGGTAACTCATAACATGAACAACAGGCTGTATAGTCATAGCCACAACTCCCTTAGGACAGATACCGACTGAGGAATGAGCCCACATCTTCTGAGAGTACTTATGAGGGGAGGAGGGAAACAATCAGGCTTCAGAGTCTTCATCTACACGGGCCGCAACAACACCAACTACAATAGTAGATGTAGATGACATCCCGGATGATGGCTGGGGGGGGGGGGGGGGGGGGGGTGATACCAGAGTTACCGGCCTTGAGAGGTCGAAGAAGAAGGAAATCTGGGAAGATAGGTTTGTGAGCTTGACTTCATTCAACAGGTTCCGAGAATGGTGGCCACAGAGATCGCTCACTCTTGAGCATCAGTTTTTGTGGAAAGACCTTGAGAAGTAACACCCAGCCGTGCTGAGGCAATTCAAAGAGAGGAAAGGCTGGACATGGTTCACTCGATGTTTGGTGGGTGGCAATGAGCACTTGGTCCAGGAATTTTATGCCAATGTGGCACATATAAGGAAGGGGACCAAGGTGACGAATGCGAGGAACTTAAAAGTGAGACTCGATCAGAGCACCGTGAACATATATTTGGGATTGGAGAATGTGGAGCCAGTGCAATACTTGGAAAAGCTGGCTATGGGCGATGCAGCTCGCCCATGGCTAGCTGAGATTCTGGCAGCTCCGGGACCACCACCATCGTGGATCACAACAGGTTCCTATTCAGCGGATCACCCTGAATTTCGAGGCAAAAGGATGGCAGTCATTTGTGTGCAGCAAATAGAACCATGCCAGAATGAAAAAAATCTATTGATCCCGCGAGCTGTGCTAGTCGCCTCGATCATAACTGGGTACCCAATAAATGTGGGTGCAATCATGTCGGTCAACATGTCCTTGGTTCCCAGGCAAGGCGAAAGTTCCCACCCGTATCCCAACACTATCGCTGAGTACCTTACGGATGCGGGTGTGGAGCTAAGGAGTTTCGATACCAAGGTGCGGGCAAAGAAGCCCTTCTCATGGTACTCTTTGATGGGTGATGGAAACCCAAAGAAGAAGGGTCAATCCTCTACTACTGTAGGCCAGTCGGAAGAGCCTGCCTGGGTAATTGTTAAAACTACTAACATGCCATTTACTTCTGTTGACCCTTTCGATGCTGCTACAGCTATGCCTCCACTTCCTTTCTCTGGTCCTTCAGCATCTTTGAAGCCGATGCTCAACTCAGCCATTATCTGCGATGCGAGTGTCCCAGATACTAGCAAGCCTCTACAACTGGATGCAGACAGTCACAAAAAAAACTAACCGACATATCCAGTGTAGTCGCAACACAGTCATCCATCCCGACACCCTAGATTCCTCTCACAGTGGAAGACACTTTGAAGAAGATTTTGGAGAACTAGAAGACCATCATGGACACTTTTGTGGCACATGGAGAAGTGATTGAGGATCTTGGGAAGCAGGTAAAGCAGATGAAAAAATCTCAGGCATCCAAGAAGGCAGTGACAAAAATAGAAACCGCTAGGGACCTTCCATATGACATGTTGATGGGAAGAGATCAAGCAGCATCTTCAGCATCAGTGGCACCAGATGGTTAATCTGAGGAGCCAAACCTGGCTGCCGACATTGTTGAGGCGCTGCAACATGTTCACCAACCACCTACTCTTAGAGCCGAGGATAATGAGATCCAGTTAGAGGAGGCTGAGGGTGGTTACGTTGCTACGGACACTGAGATGTCCAAGTCCACATAGGGAGTCCTCTTTACTCTTACCCTTCCTTAGTCTTATTTTGTTAAGCATTGGGGACAATGCTTCTTTTTATTCGGGGGTGGAGTTTATTTGATATTTGGATATTTGACATTTGGTTTGTAATAGCTGATAACATTTTTCCTTTTTCCCTTTTAATTATGTATATATTATTCCCTCTTTCTCTGTTTGACGTATATATTCTATCTACTCCCCTCTTATTATGCACATTCATTTATGTCTTTAGTATCTTTCTTTGTAACTTCTTTATTTTTTTTCTTATTAGTCTATGTTTAATTGAGTAGCTTCTTGTTTATCCTAATAGCTTCTTTTTAATTTTATAGCTTCGTTTTATGTTTTTAGTAGTCAATAAGCCTTTGGTTTTCTCAATGTCGCGGTTCTTGCCAAAGGTAGTTTTTATGTGGAGCGGGTGATTCTTCCCATCGATGGATGGAGTGACAACCTTCTTAAGGGATTGAATCTGTTTTTGGTGTTTAGGTAAGAATTGTAATTGTAGTGAATAAAAGAGTCAAACATGTTTCATTTGTTACCAACACACTTAACTACATGCTTATGGTTAAAAATAAGTTTTTCTGGAAAGAAGTGGCTTTAGTTAGTGACCTTGTGACTCTTGCGTTGACTAAGGCAATCGTCGAGTGGTTTAGTAGAACCATAGTGATTTTAAATCTTGAGTATAGTCGTTGTGATCCCTCGACTCTATCCTTTTTAACAATCCAGTTGTGTGAGAGGTGAGATGTTTTTGTTGCAAGTCCAAGTACCCGTGCGAATGGTCTAGAACTTGTCCCGAATGTGTTTCTAGGCGAAATTTTAAGTTTTGTTTGGCTTGAGAAGTGATTGTAGGATCTCCTTGACCCGCTTGAAAATTTTCCATGACCCACCAATGTTGTTATCCATGGTCAACCCATTTGAGCCTAAAACTTCTCATTTGATCACCGTGTTACAAACATTTACCCATTTTGTGGTAACCCTCTCATGGCACTCGAGCTTTCCTTGATAATCTTATGAAATAATTAGCCAAAAACGTAAGTTTGGGGAGAGACGAAGATTTTTAAAAATGTATCAAGGCAAAAAAAGAGAAAAGACAAGAAGAAGAGGAAAGACAAGAAAAATAAAGAAGAACAAAAAGAAAAATGCAAAAAGAAAGTGAATAAGTTGAAAAATTGAAGGGATTTCAAAGAATGGTAATGATGCAAAGCATGGAGAAAATAAAGAAGGAGAAAATGAATATCATGACCAAGAAAGAGTGATGCTAAGTCTCTCTAAGTCCTCTATGGAAAAGAAAATGCCTAAAAAAATGGCAAAGCATCAGCCGATAAGAGAAAATGGTGTGCTTAAGGAAAGATGAACATGTTCTATATTAGTATATCCAGCCTTAATCCAACAGTCTTCATTACATTCCCAAAAATCCCTACGAGATTCAAGCCGAGTGAGATTACATTAGTGGTGATTTACATGAGGGGCAAGCCTATGATCCTTAAAGTCGTACTTGCGATATTCTTTTGTGAGAGATGAAACCTTCCACAAAACTTTGAATTGAGTGCTACATTCTTAAGTGAGGTGCAGACGGAGAGTAGAAGATGAGGAGTTTGGGATCCACAATGACCTATATGAGAGAGCGAGTTTCCTTGATGAATTAAGTCAACTCTTAATGCTAAAGTGTCACATTAGAACTATTTGTGCTTAAAAGTTCAATCGTTTGCCTTGTTAATAATTCACGAGCATGTGGGTAATTATTGGTCCCAATTGATGTGCGATTGATGCATCTTAGATTACCTAGAACAACTCCTAACTTGTGCAGGTGAGAATTACCTTTTTTGCTTGAGCACAAGCAAAAGCTTAAGTTTGGGGGAGTAGATAAGTGGGGATTTTGACTACTTATTAGCACCTTTTTACTTTCATTTCAGCCCAAAAGCGTTTAATTGTGTTCCCGAAAATTGATAAAATATGCTTAATGCAGGAATGATGGAAAATGAGCCTCAAAGATGAAATCCAACTCAAGAAGGAGTGATCTGAACTCTAGGGCAAAATCAGGAACTGAAGTTCAAAGTGCGGACAGCATATTTCCATATGCAGCCGTAGATTCTGAAGGAAAATTTATCAGATCCCAAGTGCAAAGTGCGGTACGCACATGAAATATGCGGATGAAGAAGCTAAGCAAGACCAGAAGTTCAAAGAATTCTCAATCCAAGCTCAAAGGAAGTGCGGATCGTACAATTATTGTGCGACCGCAGAAGTCAGCTACGCGGTCGCACTCAGATATGTGCGGTACGCAGAAGAGCCCATTGTGGCCGCACCCAAAAATGTGCGGACCGTAGAATATGAGAGATACGACCACGATTCAGAATTGTGCAGCTGTAGATTCAACTCCTGTCAAGATTGAAGCCAAGTGTGGGCCGCACATGGAATTGCGCGGCAGCAGAACCTCCGAAAAGGGCAATTTGTCCGAAAATTCCAGCTGTATAAATAGAATAGTTTCACTTTTTTAGGTTAACTTTTGCACCTTTTGACATCGGCAACCATTTTCTTTGCTTCTTTTAGTTATTTTTTGCATTTTGAGCTTTTTGACTAGTTTTAACATTTCAATCATTAATTATTACTTCTTCTTCTTTATCTTCTAATTTAACCATGAGTAGCTAGATTTTCACTAGAGTTATGACCCAACCCTAGTGTGTAAACTTAATGGGTGTTTGATTATTGCTTGTTTATGGTTGGATTTGATTATCTAGCCATGTTCTTGCTTTTAATTGAAGATTTAATGATTGAAAATATTATTTCATGCCTAATTGACTTGGTCTCTTCTTGATAAAAAGAGACTTAGTCTAGAAAAACTTGGCTAGCAAGGAATTGGGTCAATCGAGATTCGAGAGATTGATAAACCCAATTAAAGGGTTGAATCTAGAGATAGTAAAACCCGACTTGAGCTTATTATCAACTATTTTGTTCAATACCCATTTGGACTTGAGAAAGCCAAATTGGGCAAAATCAATCTCTGACCGAGAGGTATTGAGTGTTTATAGCTATAATCCCCCCCCCCCAAAACAAGAAAACAAGCTTTAAGGCTTACATTAAGTGAAGACCTAGGTGAAGGTTATAGCCCTAGGCCTTTTTACTATTTGAAAAAACAAACAAAAATAATTTGCTAGTTTTTATCCTTAGTTTAAAATAGATATTAAAAATAAATCAACTTTTGTGGAAGTGTAATCAGAGATAATTCAAGCTCATTCACTCAAATATATACTCCTAGTCCCATTCATAGCTCCCTGTGGAAAATCGACCAAGATTCCTTGTTGGGTACTATTATTGCTCCGACCATTTCACAACTTCAAATAGAGGTGTGGCTTGGACGAAATCAGCGTGTTTCCCCGCCGCGACAGCAAGATCTTCGCTTTTGGAGTTCAAGGCTGCTTCCAAGTTAATCACTCTTTCAGCGGAGGCAGCGTTATGATCAGTTGCAACTAGAATGACGTCCTGAACTTCAGCCCATTTGGCATTGGCTTCATCAAATCTAACCCTCGGTGGCCTAATTTCTTAGCTAAGGGTTACCACTTCTTGATCGCTTTGCTACAAAGGAGTCTCCAAAACAACGACCTCAGTAGCTTTGGTTTCCAGTTCCAAGAGGCGGAGAACACTTTGGTCCCGTTCCGCCAAAAGCTAATTCCGTTCAGAAGTAAGTTCTTCCTTCTCATGAAACAACCTTTGAAGGCCCTCAAAAGAAAGAAAGTTGGCCTACAAAACAAGAAGAGGTAAAATTTAGAATACATTCATACCAAAGTAGAAGAAAGGAACGTACCATTGCGGCGTTATGCATGGCGTTGTTCAACAAACACTCTCCTAAGAGTGCCTGAATCGTTTCCCAGTATTTTTCTGAAGCCAAAGGCTTCAAGTAATCAACAAGCTTCACCGGCCGGGATAACAAGTTACACCCGGTAGAGACCGAAAAAGTAATGTTCCTTCTCTTTTGTGGACTTCAGAAGGGGCAGCATAATTTTGCCCAAAATTCCCACGAATTGGGGACTGTGGAAGAGGAACACCTCCTTCATGGTCAGGTGCGGCAGGTGGAAGTGATGTAGTAACTGCCAGTGGAAGAGTGGATAAAGATGGAAATGATGTAGTAGTTGCTGGTGTTGGTGACGATGGAGATGAAGTTGATGGAGTCGAAGAATGAGAAGCGGTTGCATCTAATGCAATGTCGGTTATTGGATGCCCATCAACCAAAGACGACAAGGACCCGGTACTCATCCCTGCATCGCTGGCTACATCGATTGGGGCCCGAAAATGGAAGTTGGCATTTTCAACCAAATCAGATTCTCCGCAAAGTGCCGAGACATCGTATTCAGTTGGTGTAATTATCTCAACAGGTTGAGCATCCTATTGAGATGATGAGGATCGTTGACTTTTATGTAAAGAAGCTCCCTCATCACTATCTTCTTCATCGTTATCAATCATCACAGTGTTTATGGTCGGTCTAGAAGGAGGACCTACCATCATCACCACCGGAGTTCATTCGAGGGCATCAGTCTTTGCCCTCTTATTCTTTTCCCCGGCCGCAGAGGAACTTCTTCTCTTTGGTTTTTTATCCTCCGGTCGGGGACTCCTTACAGAAGTGTTTACGTCCGAAATAGTCCCGAAGATACATGTTCGAGTAAGTGCTTCCTGAAGCAGCCTTACTGCATCAGCAAGATCAGCCAAAACGTCCTCCTCCGGGACAGCAACAGAGCCCGCATGTAGATCTAATTTCGTGAACAAGTCAGAAGGGTTCAACCAAGTTCTTCACATACAAAAAATGAAAGCAAGGTAAATTAAAATTACCATAATTTTTGACCTTCCACCCGTATTTAAGGGCCAGTTCTTTCCACAAACGAGTTTTGGGCATCGTAACGTCCAAAATCTTCTGAATCCACTGGTCTAAACCTGCAACCACTGGTGGGATCCATCAAGTTGCTAAAACATGCGAAGGGTGAAGAGATGATACGACCATAAAAGATTATATAGTAAAAAGGAATGCTATGCAAAGAACTTAAGAGTGCAGTTCCAAGCAACCGGAAAGGACGAAGACGTTGTCGGAATGACGTCGTTGGTGGAAACTACAACAAACTATTCCATACACCCACGCTCGTTTTCATCATCCATACTAGACAGAAAATCATGGTGTCCACACTTGAAAAGGTTTATCATTCACCCGGCGGAAGATCTTAGGGGAATAGAGATTCATCATATGAGCTAATGTTAGCTCCTCTCCTATTTCTTGGTACAAATGTCGAAGGTAGGCGATCCTCCTCCACACTAAAGGACTTACCCGTGCCAAACACACCTGGTAGCGAAGATGAAACTCTGCAATCACGGAATCAAGTTTTCCGCTAAAAAAACGCACCCAAAGTAAAAGGATACGTGAAAAAGTATGTAAAACCTTCTTTGGGAAGGATCACTCGTTGTAATAGTTCAGGAGCAATAATATCCAACTCATGGCAGCGACAATCTTCCTTCACAGCAGGAATACTGGAAGGAAGAAGGGAAGAATAGTACCTACTAACATCCCATGTACGAGGGTTAGCGGTAGGAAATTTCTCTTCAAAATCCTTCGAAGTACTAAGTCCACCGTTGGAGGAACAGAATCCTCGAATTTGTTCTTGTTATTTGTAGAACCAACACGCTTAGAGAAAGAAGCCATTGGAAAAGAAGAATGAAAAGATTTTTTGTTTGAAGAGAATTGGAGAAAGGATGAAAAACAAATATGCAAATCAGAAGCTCAAGAAATTGTGAAACACAAAGGAAAAGAATGTTCCGTATAATTAAAATTTTGGCGGTTAAATTCATGGCGGTGATTACCTCGATAATCGGCGTGTGATGAATCATGGGATGACGCGTGTTCGGGACATTAAATGCGGAGAGAGATGTGTCTAATCAACTGTCAGAAATCTTTAGAGGGAGTTATATTAATTCCCGACAAAAAGGTGTATCTACCAACTTCCCGGTAATACAAAGTTATGTCACCGGAAAGCAGGGGGACTATCTGTATTGGTTAAAATATGATATGAAACGTGGTTTTCTAAAAGGAGGACAGGTGAAACCCAAGATGGGGATGGCCGAAGACCGGACGCAGCCGTTCCGTTTGTCACCGAAAATGATAGCATTCATAAAATCATAGTAAATGTTCTGCGCCCGGTAGCATTTACTTGGGAATATTCTGCAACATTAAGAGCGACAGTCCGTTATAGAGAATTTAACATTTATGTTCACCGTTACATCTTCATCAATGACCCTCATAATTGACAATAAAAGAGGGCATGGTCCTTGGACTTCCATCCCTAAACATAGCTATAAATAGTGAGATCAATTATCATTATAAGGGAGATGAATTTTCTGGCTAAACTCACACTCTATTTTATACAAAGATTTATACAATCTTATTTTCTTGTTTTTCGATTTCATCATTGTTGTGTCCGGAAACCATGTTCACGAAATTATCGTCTCTGCTATTTCATCTATATTCTAAGGCGTATTGTATATTTATTAGTTCACGATATATTATTTCATGATAATATTAGTTCACTTGTCTAGAAACCACGTATAAATTCAACATTATCGTTTTATGGGTGAATAATTACTGCATATTGATTGTATTTAAATCTAATTTTTAGTACTTTATATTTATTATGTGTGTTATATTGTGTATGATGGAATTTCAATTAAGACAAAATTGTGGAACTAAAGTGGATAAAGGAGCTTTAAAGTCTGAGTAGAAGTCAAAAGTTGGGGCTGCGTTCGGGGTTCAAGGACCAAGTCTGAATGCCAAAAAATAAAGAAAAATCTAAAGCGAAGAAAGTTTCACTATAGCGCCGCATAGGGCGCCACGTGGCATGGCGCAATAATGCAAGAGAGGGTTGCTTGACAAGAAACTAGGTCTCTGAACTTCCCCACAAACGCAGTGCATGGTGCGCCGCTAGGCGCGCTGCGCCTGTTCATTTTTGCTTTCCAGTTTTCTACTTAGGCTCAGAGAGGGAGTCCGGGCATGTTCCTATAGGGTATAAATACACCAGAAGTATGTTTTTAGGGTATTTTTTTACCTACGAAAGATTGAGAGAGCATTAGAGACTCTAAGGCACAAGAATTCACCATTTGTTCATCACTTCAACAAGTTTGGATTATAATATTGGATTCATGTTTTCTTATTCAACTTTAGCTGTGATGATTTCTTCCGCAGTTATGGAGTAAGTTTCTGTTAGAGTTATGAAAGATATGGTGTATTAATTATTTGGTTAGGGATTTGATTCTTGATACTTGCACGAATTAATTGATGGACTTTTGAATTATGTTTTGAAGTTATTCATTATCTTGCTTAATCACAAGGGAAGTACTTTTGTGAATGTCTTTGCATCTTATGCTCAAGTTTCAATTTGTGATTCTTCTAGGTAATCGAAAGAATCTCTTGAATTAAAGGTTGAACTAGAATATAGGGGACATTCGTAAGAAGTCACACTTAGACTAAACCCATCGTTATATTCATAGCAACTGTTCACAAAGACTTCAATTAGTTTATCTCTTGGAATTAAAGTTCGTTCGAAGGAAGAGCCTTAACATAGAGAATAATATGAGTAACTAGTAAATTCGTGAGAATCAATGGTATTTTAGATGTGACCTAAAACAAGAATTGGATCATGAGATAGTAATCTATCACTTGTCTCGTTAACTACCCTTATTTTCTCGTATTGGTTATTACTGTGTTGCTCAACTCTTGTCTTTTGCTGATCAACTTTGACTTGCTTCCAAATTAGTTAGATAATTTTAGTTATTAATCAACTCAACTGAGTTAATCATCTTGAGTTATACCATATTAAAAATACAAAGGCCTTTAACGAAATATCGTTCACCTCTTTTATCCTTTTAGAACAGAGTTCACACTAGACAAATAGTCATTTGATTATTCTTCGAGCTAATATTTAGGTGTTTGAATTAATCAGATTTATTATTTTTAAATCTTTCCTTATTTGAATTAAGTAAGAAGTCCTTATATTTAGGATTTTAAAATCATTAAAATTTTACCTAGGCAATACCTTAATTTACAGAAATTACTGTATTAGAATACTTTATTTTCAAGGCAATACCTTAATTTACTATAACGCATATTTCCCTCAACTCGATGAAAAGGACATTTTGGTCTAAAAAAATGTTTATTATAGAATTTGACTTTAAGAAAAATACTTCATTAGCTTTGAAATTCGTCTTATAGGTAATAGGATATTTTTAGATAATCTATCACTAACCCATAGCTAAATTCTACTGAGCAATGTATATTTGCCTTTTTGCTACATAATTTATTTGTCATAATTTTTTTTCATTAGTTACCCTGTCTAGACAATTATTTTCATCCAAAGTTAAAACAAAAGAAGGATAAATAATGGATCCCTAAGCTATCAAATTATTTTATTTGACTAAAATATGATCAATATCATCATTTGTATGAGTTTATAATTTTTAAATCCTATTTTATAACTCAAATACATTACAACAACACAAATACACTATTTAAAATTCTATTTTATAACTTGAATACATTATTTAATATTATTTATGTAATTTTAAAAGTTGGTACACATTGATATAGGGTATTATTTATGTAATTTTAAAACCTGAAATAACAAAAATATTATTTAAATTCAATTTATATGGAGACAATATTTGATTAGCAAACTTTAATTTTACGCTCATCATTCTTCAACCGATCTCAAATAGTGGAAAGGCAATAAAGCATATGGAATAAATATTTCTGAATATCAAAATAGTGCTTCAATTAAGAAAATCTTGACACGATTTTTCGGATAAATGAAAATTAAAAGAAAAAAGTTAGCTAGACACGTCTAGGGACTGAAGTGTATATAAAATATTCTTCCAGATTACTTGGTTGATTTCCCAGCGGAGAGTCTTGATATTTTAGCGGCCATTGGTTAATGCAAAGGGGGAGTTCTATGAAGTCTTCTCCTGCTAGCTGCTATGGACATTGACGGATATACACAATCTGCTGATATCATAAACAGCACAATTTTTTATTTTATTTAGAAATTCAAGACAAAAATAACTTTTCCGCGTCATACTACTAGTTGGTTTATGTTTTGTTAATTTGTTTTTTTCCCTTGCTCAGAGATGAGCATTTTTCTGAAGCAAATGTCGTTTTCTGAACCGCTACAAGTTGGTATTAGCTCGAGGGAAGTGTAATTTGTAGGTCAAGAGTTCGAGCCGTAAAATTAATAAATATTTTTTTTGGTTTAAAATAAGTAACTTTTTGGTTGTTTTCATACAGATTAAGAAATTTATCTTTTAACATTAATTATCAATGAAATTGACCATATTAACCTTTAATTATTATCCCACATAAATATTTTTAGCTCATACTCCAACACTATTTACTCTCAGGGCAATGTAGGAAAAAAATAATTAATTCATTCTTGAAATCTGAAAAAAAATCACTTATTTTAGACCACAAAAAAAGGCCAAAAAATCACTTATTTTAAACCGAAAGGAGTGTATATATTAGAATAAACGGTCTATATCACAACTCTTGAGGTGCGATTCTATCTGGGCCATACTTGAACGTGAGATACTTCAAATTAAGGATTTTAATTTCGCTTAAGCCAGCAACGTGAGAAGATCGAAGTTGAAAGAACAGGGAAGAGTTACAAACTAAAGATGTGACCAATATATAGTTATAGTAAATGCCAATATTTCGTATGTAGAAGACCAATTCAAAAAAAATTATAGTAACCAAGTTATACCTATTTAACAGCGAAATTTTGCGCTGACCCAAGAAGTATATAGGCAAAGCTCCACAACTTCTACCCTTAAATTAGACTATCCTGTTCAATAGGAGAATAGAGTAGAAATTACAGGCACTCGGGCATAGAGAAAATAAATGCTCCTATACAATAAGCTTTACTACGGGTGTGTTTGGTATAACGGAAAATATTTTTAGTAGAAAATGTTGTCTTGGAAAATAAGTAGTAATCTTATTTATTTTTGGGCGTTTGGTATGCAAGTTATGGAAAATATTTTCTCAAGAATATTCATAAATAAATTTTGATACAATAAACATGAGGCAATAAACTTTCGAACCAACAACCTTACGAACCCACAAATTTCATAAACTTCTGAACCGCAAAACTTTCGAAACCGCGAAATTTCGAACCCGTAAACTTTATAATTTCTAAACCCGTAAACTTCGAAACACATAAACCTCCGAACTCATAACGTTTGAACTTATAAAATTTTGAACCTGTAAACCGAAAGATAAAAAAAAGGACTGAAAATATATATATAAAAAAATCTTGTAGGGAAGGGTAGAAAAACGAAAAATAGAAATTTGAAATTACTAAAAAAAGGTGGGAAAAAGGTTGGTGAAGGTATGGAATAGGTTGAGAAAAAATTTTGAAAAATATTTTCCCTTGTCTTGATAGGGAAAATATTTTCCTCTGATTGGAAGAAAATTAGTTGATGAGGAAAATGTTTTCCAAAATATTAAACCTACCAATCATGAAAAAATTGGAAAACATTTTGTGGAAAATAATTTCTTCCATACCCATCACTCCCTATGTGTTTTGTAACATAGAAAGGACCAAGTTCAGTTCATCTCCAGATGACCAGATTCCAGAAAAATGGTTGGACTTAATTAGAGTAAAATTATCACTATATCTAATTTTTGTCATTAGTTAGGACATCGATTATTCAATTCTTTTTGGAATAAAGTGTACTTCAGAAATTGTATAATAAAGATTAGAAATAGTAATTTATATAGTTAAAAACCTTACAAGAAAGAAAAATAAATCAATTTCTGAATAATAAAATACTGTTAAATAGGATTGAGGGGGTAGTTGTTTGAACAAAAAACATATGCCTAAGCTAGTGAAACAGAACAAATAAGGGATCGCTTGGTTGGAATACGATTTATACCGGTATAAGTTATACTGGGATTGTTGTTTGTTCATTGTTTGGTATGTTGTATTAAGAATGATAATTGCATAATTTCTAAGAATAAGGTATAAGTTATACCGGTGCTAATTACCCCACGTTCTATAAGGTATAAGTTATCCCAGTGTTAAAATTAACACCAGAAGAACTTATATCTTGTTTGCTAACCAAACAGGATATTAAAGTGGTATTAAATTTTTATATCATTCTTATACTTTCTTATATCTCATACCAAACTACTCCTAAAAAAGAAAACAAATAACAGTACCCATATATGATATGTGCATCCATGGGACGATGGGAAGTTCTGTTTGTACACGAGGTGATCGATTGCACAAGACATGCAAAAAGTTGTGGAGGGTTTTAAATATAGAGATAAAGAGATTGTGGAGTGATTTTATTAATGGCAAGTATTACACATTCACAATCTTCCTCTTTATTATGATTTCAATTAATGGCATTGATGTGAGAATAAGATACCAGCAGAAATGGAGCTGAGTTGGGATGGTATGGCCAGGAATGGAGATTGTATCTCCCAATAAGAGAGGGACTGCCTTTGAAATAGACATCACAACAAAAGTTAAATGTATAAAATGCTAATATGTGGGGGCCAGGACCTAGCTAGGAGTATATATCCAACCCAAAGGGTTTGGAAGCAATCTCCATCATTGCCTCTATGGTCCACTTTTTTCCATTTTTAATTCATAATACTTGTTTTCTTTTGTCTACGATCATATTGTATAAAATAAGAAAACAATTTGGGCAGTCAAATTTGACCTAAGCTCAAATACCCGTCCAACTCGATCATAGTTAGGTTGGTTATTGACATGTCTTGAATTCAGCTTATCTTGATCAAACTGGGTTTGTTATTGTTGTTATTGGCTAGTTTTAGTAAATCTATGATTAATGGCTAGAGATTGGTAAGTTGAGATTTATTTGGAATATTTGTATAAATTTCCCAAAAACAATCATATCAGAGTGATAATTTAGTTGCTTATTGGAATATTTTCAAGATTGTTTAAACGTGTAAATACATTAAGATGTTCAACGAATGATCAAAACTACAAGAGTAATCAAATACTATTTGTCGACAGTTAAAAATGGATTTTAATTAAGATCGAACGACCTTAATTACCAGCATTTTGTGTTTAATCGGGTGTGGCTTCAGTTATGTTTAATGTATGCCTTCAATTTTTTAAAAGGTTGGATTAAAAAAATGTCACACTTGCAGAAAGCAATCGAAAATATATTCTGAAAGTATGGAGTGACTTTTCAGTTACAATGGCAAAAATACAGTGACTTTTTCATATACGAAACAAAGTAAATTAACTTTTAAGTTACAATGAATAAACATAGTGACTTTTCGATTACAAAACAAAATAAAGTAACTTTTTAAAACAAATTCTATTAACAGTTAAATAACCTTCCGAGAAATCTAACTCCAATTTGAAACTGACACAATTTTTATCCAAAAAGGAATGCCATCCATATGCCTTGGGTTTAAACTAGTTTTGAAGACAAGAGAGGGTATTTCAGTCTTTTGATTCATCCCATTTTAGTAATATGTTGTAGTTTTGAAGGCAAAAAATAGTGTTGCGATTTCACATATTTTAAAAAGCTTGAAAACGATGGGGCATGTAAACTAGGTTCTCTGTCAAGATTTATAATACTACATATATAACGATATGATGATGTAGTATGGTGCAGTTAAATATTTTGTGATGTAACCTTGATAATTTTGAATTATTAGAGTTACATCATGATTTCCTTCCAATTTGTGAGTTGTATAAAGAAATCAATCAAGATTTTATTTACACTATTAACTCCAAACCTTGAACCAATTAAACAAAGACACAAGCATGCTTTTCCAATTAATAGTATTTCACCAAGAGAAGTTTCAAATAAAAGGTAGTATTTTTTCCTCAAAGAAAAATAGGGAGAAATTCAAAAGTAGCCAAATTTACAAGTGGTCATTCAATAATACGGTTTCAAAAGTAATCAAAATTTAGCCACTTTTCATGTAAAGATAAATCTACTGTTTAAAATCTGAAAAATGCACCAGTATATTATACTGGAGTTCTAGCATAAGTATATTGGAACTCCACCATATTATACTGAAGTTCCAACATAAGTATACTTGAACTCCAACATAATATACTGGAGTTCCAGCATAAGTAACTGGAACTCCAGCCAGAGGCGGACCCAGGATTTGAGCACGACGGGAGCACCACTGTATGCTAATAACTAGCGATAAAATTCGGCGTACAACTCTTTGAAAATTTAAGGATTATAATGAGTATCTTCCAAGTATAAGCAAAATGAAGTTGTTATAGACACTGAAATTTTAACATATCAAGATAGATCTTAAATTCAAGACAACTCTTGAAATATTAGGAGTCTATTAGGGTTACTTGGTGGCTACTCCACCCAAACCCTAATTTATGCCTATAAATAAGACTACATATGTCCTTCAAAGACGATCTCAGCAATTTCATAAACTCTCGGAATATGCACAAAAAGATCAAATATGAGATCTCCGAAACTCCATAAAACTCTTGGAATATTCATTAAGAGATCAAAGACATGTAAAATATGTCTTGCTAAAAGTCCTATGTTCGAGAAATATGCCGCTAAGGCCCTCGAATCACGTAGAATAAATCGGAGGGAAGAATCAAGTAATAAAAAGAGTTGTAACCTGCAGTATTTATCAATAAAATTCTTTTTTCTTTAAAGTTGTTTGTGATTGCAGTTTTATTTTTCTTTGCATAAATTTGTTGCAAACAGTTCTAAAGAAAGAGAAAATACCAAAGACAGAGGGATATTTCTTCTCAAAATGGGTGCTACGGGAAAGGAAGATGTTTGGTTTAAGCATGTTTCGAAATTTAAAGTTTTTACATTTTTTCTAAAATAAAAGGTGGTCGGTGATCAAAAAGGTATTCAAATTTCAAAAATTATCAAAAAACTTACTAAAAAAATCAAGATAAAAGGTTTGTTAATAGTCAAAGAACTGAAGAAGAAACTTTGACTCTTAGTTCCCATTATCGAGTCAGAGTTGACAGATATATAATACTTTGTCAAAGTAATATTGTTGAAGAAGGTTGTGGCAGAAAGATTAGTATTTTTCTATTTGTGGAGCGATAAGTTGTAACTTGAGGCTTTTAATTTTAAGGGAGAGATTTAAAAAAGAACATAATTTATTAAGTTGACCATTATGTATTAGTACTAAACTATAATTTAAAAAGAGAGAGAGAGAGAGAGAAACAAAAGTAAAAAATAAAGCATATTGCTATTAAGTATAAATTATATTGAATATAAAGAAGTAAAGTATTAATTATAATAACAATAACAACTACTCAGTAAAGTCCCACAAGGTGGGGTCTGGGGAGGGTAGTCTGTACGCAGGTCTTACCCCTACCCCGCTAGGGGCAGAGAGGCTGTTTCCAATAGACCCTCGGCTCAAGGAGACAAAATAAACACAAAAACACAAATCATTAGTAACTCCAACGGAAATCATGAAAATAGCGGCATAGCATAAAAACCATAAGATAAATGACATGCAATAACAATAGCAGCATAGACCTCAAGCCCTCTAAGATCAACCCTATCCAACCCCCCCCCCCCNGGTGAAAAGCTCTACTACCCCCTATCCTACAACCCTGGTGCTTGACCTCCAGACCTTTCTATCAAGGGCCATGTCATCGGAGATCTGCAGTCTCGACATGTCCTGCCTAATCACCTCTCCCTAATTCTTCTTCGACCGCCCTCTACCTCTCCTAGAACCCACTACCGCCAATCGCTCGCACCTCTTCACCATGGCATCAAGACTCCTCCTCCGCACGTGCCTGAACCATATGAGCCTCGCCTCCCGCATCTTATCATCCACTGGCGCCACGCCTACTTTCTCCCAAATATTTTCATTCCTAATCCTATCTATCATAGTGTGCCCGCACATCCACCTAAGCATTCTCATCTCTGCTACCTTCATCCTCTAGACGTGGGAGTTCTTAACCGGCCAACACTCTGCCCCATACAACATGGACGGTCTAACCACAGCTCTATAAAACTTACCTTTAAGTTTCAGTGGCACTTCCTTGTCACACAAAACTCCAGATGCAAGCCTCCACTTCGTCCAGCCCGCCCCTATACAACTGGTGACGTCCTCGTCAATCTCCCCGTCTCCCTGAATCACCGACTCGAGGTACTTGCAGCTATCTCTCTTGGGGATGACCTGAGATCCAAGCCTCACATCCCCACCTACCTCACTCTCCTCAGCGGTAAACTTGCACTCCGTATACTTAGTCTTAGACCTGCTCAATTTCAAACCCTTAGACTCAAGGGTTTGTCTCCAGACCTCCAGCCAACACCGTCCCTTGTTTCATCGATCAGGACTATGTCATCCGCAAATAACATACACCATGGCACATCCCCTTGGATATGGTGTGTCAGTGCATCCATCACCAAGGCAAATAGGAATGGGCTAAGCGCGGAGCCTTGGTGTAAACCCATAACAACCGGGAAATGCTCCGAGTTGCCTCCCACAGTCCTAACATTAGTCTTAGATCCATCATACATGTCCTTGATCGCTATTATGTAGGCGACCGACACGCTCTTAGCCTCAAGACATCTCCAGAGCACCTCCCTAGGGACCTTGTCATATGTTTTATCTAAGTCGATAAACACCATGTGCATATCCTTCTTCTTATCCCTGAACTGTTCCACCAGCCTCCTAATAAGGTGGATTGCTTCCGTGGTGGATCGACCCGGCATAAACCCAAACTGGTTGTCGGATATCGACACCGTCCTCCTCACCCTCGCCTCAACCACCCTTTCCCAGACTTTCATAGTATGGCTTAGTAACTTGATACCCCTATAGTTGTTACAACACTGGATATCGCCTTTGTTCTTGTACAACGGCACCACTGGGCTCCATCTCCACTCCTCCGGCATCTTCTTCATCATAAAAATAACATTGAACAACTCCGTCAACCACTCCAGTCCTGCTCTCCCCACAAACTTCCTATTTTCAATCGGAATTTCGTCCGGCCCAGTCGCTCTACCCCTACCCATCTTACGCAAAGCCCCCACTACATCCTCCACCCTAATGCGCCTGCAAAACCCAAAGTCCCGGAGACTCTCCGAATGCCCCAAGACCCCTAGCTCTATTTCCCGATCCCCCTCCTCGTTAAGAAGACCTTGGAAGTACGACTGTCATCTCTTCTTAATCTGAGACTCCCCCATCAATACCCGACCATCCTCGTCCTTGATGCACCTTACTTGGTCTAGGTCCCCGGATTTCCTCTCCCTCGCTTTAGCCAGCCGAAATAACTTCATGTCTCCGCCTTTTTCCCCCATTTCCTCATACAGACAACCAAACGCCGCATTCTTGGCCTCCGTGACCGCCAGCTTCGCCTCCTTCCTCCCACCTTGTACCTCTCTCTGTTCTCTCTCCTCTCCTCCTCACTGGCTCTCCCTTCCAACCTCGCATACGCTACCTTCTTCGCCTCCACTTTACCTTGGACTACATCATTCCACCACCAGTCTCCTTGATGTCTGCCAGAATAACTCTTCGATACCCCTTGCACCTCCCTCGCCACCTCCCTCACAAAGGTCACCGTCGCGGACCACACAGAGCTCGCGTCCCCGCTGCTCCTCCAAGCCCCCATAGCGGATAACCTCTTCTCCAGCTCTTGGGCATTATCCTTAGTCAAAGCTCCCCACCTAATCCTCGATCGTCCCCGGGCACACCTCATCTTCCTCTTTAACAAAATACCGACGTCCAACACTAAGAGCCTATGCTGAGTCACGAGGGACTCTCCCGGTATAACCTTGCAATCCTTGCACAACCCTCTATCACACCTTTTGAGGAGGAGGTAATCAATCTGAGTCCTCCCCGCCGCACTTTGGAAAGTAACCAGATGCTCTTCTCTCTTCGGGAACATCGAGTTCGCAATTACCAGCTCGAAAGCCCTCGCGAAATCTAACAGCGAAGTGCCTCCTCCGTTCCTGTCTCCAAGGCTAAAGCCACCATGCACCTCGCCATAGCTACCAGCGGCTGACCCAATATGGCCATTAAAGTCCCCTCCGATAAATAACCTTTCAGAATGAGGGAAGCTACGCACAGTCTCGTCCAAACAGAAAGGAGGTAAAAAGTTAATGAAAGGTTTCGAACCCAGGTCATACAGTAATGGAAGAATTTTAAGCGGCTCATACAGCCAGCTCTTCCATCCAGCATTTTCCATTTGGGGGCACAAATAAAACTTTTAAGGGGTCACAGCAGTATATATATATATATATATATATATATATATATATATATATATATATATATATATATATATATATATATATATATATATATATATATATATATATAGGTTTTTGCCGAGGTTAATGGGGTCCCGTGATCCCTCAACCCACAACGTAGGTCCGCCTCTGACTCCAGCATAATATACTGGAGTTCTAGTATAATATACCGGTCCAGCATAATATGCTGGAAGTTCATACACAGGTGCACTAATCTCTAGTATATTATGCTGGAACTTTCCGTGTTGCAGCAAAATAGTGGCTATTTTTGAATGACTTTGTAGACGTTAGCTATTTTTAAATGACCAATCCGAAAACTGGCTAACCCGTGCTATTTTTACAGAAAAATAGGAGATGGTAGTATGTTCGTACTTAGAGATAGATAACAAGTCAATTTTTTTTATCAATTTGCAAATCTAGCCAACTAGTTCAAGGATGCACTTTGACTTTGCTATAGAACGCCGTACAAACCATCTAAAGTCAATAGAGCCTATTGATATATGGAGTATAATTTTCTCGTTACGTCCTTTTGGTCCAATTTAACATAATAGTAAAAGAAAAAGACTTTTCTTATATATTATATAATATATACGCACTATTCCTGATGTCCGTACATATTTTATGTGTATTAAATGTCAAACCAAATTTACCAGTTGCATCTTACGATGTAGTATTGGGGTTTGGATTAGTGAAAAATTCAAGACAAAAAGGTTTTAGTATAGGGATCTTTACACAAATAGTCGGTCATATTCAATATTTACTTTTTTAATCATATACATAGATTATATAATAATTATATATGATTATACACATATAATACATGAACTATGCATATATATTATCTTCATCAACTATTTTTAATTTAAGTGATTGGATGGGCGGCTATTTGACTTAATTCTATCAGGGTGAAGAAGAAATAGCCAAGTAATCAGCACAGATACAGTTCTGATGTGCAAGAGCCAAGAGGGCCTAATAGTAGAGGAGCAAAGCCTGTATTGCCGTAGTCCATCTCATTCTCTTGTTTAGGGGCATTTGCATCTATACTCACTTTTTGGGTCACGTTTTAATTTATACCTGTTTTGCAAAAAAAGAAATTGCAAGCGTACCCACTTTTCGCATAAACTTCAGGCATACGGGCCTGAAGCAGCAAAGTCAATCACACAAACTTCAGCCTTTTAGGAGACGGACCTGAAGTTGTTTGTAATTGCCGAACTTAAGCATTCTACTAGCTGAAGTTTTGTTCTCTATTTGTTGTACTTAAGCATGTTTTAACTGAAGTTTTGTCCTGGATTCAATAGTTTTGTCGTAAAGATTTTTCAAAAACTTCAGCAGAAGATGCTGAAGTTATTTAGTTCATTTGTAAAAACTTCAGCACTAACTAAGCTGAAGTTTTGTCCTGGATTCATTAGTTTTGTCATAAAACTTTTCAAAAACTTCAGCAGAAGCTACTGAAGTTATTTAGTTCATTTGTATTTAGTGCTGAAGTTTTGTCCTGGATTCATTAGTTTTGTCATAAAACTTTTCAAAAACTTCAGCAGAAGCTACTGAAGTTATTTAGTTCATTTGTATTTAGTGCTGAAGTTTTGTCCTGGATTCATTAGTTTTGTCATAAAGCTTTTTCAAAAACTTCAGCAGAAGATGATGAAGTTATTTAGTTCTTTTGTAAAAACTTCAGCACTAAATAAACTGAAGTTAGTTTTGTCATAAAGTTTTTTCAAAAACTTCAGCAGAAGATGTTGAAATTATTTAGTTCATTTGTAAAAGCTTCAGCACTAAATAAGCTGAAGTTTTACACAGGTAGCAGGAAGAAGGAGGCGCCTGAAGTTGTAAAAATTAGGGTGTATGTTAAATAATTTAAAAAATATGAGTATAAGTTAAATGGGGGCGACCAAATAGAGCGCCGCGTGCAATTTTTACTCTTGTTCAGAGTGTTGGATAGTTGAGAGAAATCTATATTTAGTGGCTTCCGAAAATATAGCCAACAAAAAGTTCTTTTGTGGGTAATATATATATATATATATATATATATATATATATATATATAGTGTGATTGATCAGACAAATACCAAGGGCTTTTGGTAGACTTCTTTCATTTCCGAATTAGCTTGCGACAAGTCCTAGCATTAGTATGATTCCGTTGACCGCGTAAGGGCGATCCATGGAAAAAGCGTGAGGAGAATTCTAAATTCGAGATGTTAGAAGGTCCAAAATCAAGTGTGTGTATATATATATTTTATCTTATTTTTTGGCTAGCTAGTGCAATTAATTTTGATCGACCGGCTAATTTTGTATCTTGTCCGATACTTAACTCTCTTTGGTTTGGGCCTTGTAGTGGGCCAGAAGTATCAAACTTGCCGGTCCAGTCAAAACTTATGCTTTGCTTGTAATTAGGAAAGGGGAAGGAAATGAAAAAGTTTAAGACGGAAACAAGTTGGACGCAAGCTACGCTTTTTGCCGAAAATAGGAATGAAGTTCTTTTCAAGTTAAAGCCTTACCCAAACAGGAACATGGGCTTACTGGAAAATGTGAAGAATACATCTTGGACAACTGTTAATTGGTGGAGCTCCTCTAGAAGATTGTATAATTAATCCAAATAATTGTTTCGACCTCCTAAATTAAAATTAGTTGGTGAACGTATAATATATGTATAATCAGGGCGTATGCAGGAATTTTCTGGGGGGTGTCGAAATTTATAAATGAACGAGAATAATAACTTTAATTATCATACTTCTAAAATAATAACTTAGGCTATTGGTTTTGTTGAGTTAGAAAACATCATGAGTTTAATTCTAATTACAACTTTTAACTACAGAGGTACTCTAAAAAAAAAAAAAAGACTAAGTTGAGGTTCGAACCTTTAACCTCTTAGAGTAAAATCAAGCACATAGCCAAGTGCCAACACACTATTGGTCATTAGCAAAAAAAGGAACTAACTAATAAAACAAAACAAAAAATAGATAAGGAATTGAAGCAAAAAAGAGCGAAGCCCGTTGAAAACCTATCTGCCAAATTGAAAGGGTTAGGGGAAGGGGAACGAAGCAAAAAGCTTCAGGAAACGAAAAAAAAAAAAACGAGCAAAGAAAGGAAGAAAGAAAAGAGAAAAGAAGGAGGAAGAAGTTGGTGTAGTGCGTTTGAACCGTAACTATAATTATTAAGGAATTTTAAGCACAGATTGAGTCTTACGGGTAATATTTGAGCTTGTTCTTCTGGTAGATTTTAATTTCGTTTCCAATGATCGAAAGATTCTACAGAGTGACAAAAATTACACTAGTTCATTCACGTAATTGAGAATTTTCTTCCTGAAGAATCCATAGAACTTTATGAAATTGGGTTAATAAATTATATGAAAAAGGCTGGAGTTGATGATTAGTAATTACTCATCCCGTGGATAAATATAATTCGGCGAATCAAGAGTTAAATATGAAACCTCGAGGGCTGAGTATTCTAAATTAGCTATGAATTAGCCTAAACATGGAAATTAATATGAGATCGATATTATATAATTATAGATTGATTGGAGGAAGTTGTACGAATTGCTCGAGGTGAAGCATTTGGTATTTCGGCACAAGTACTGTGAGTAGTAATCTTACCGCGATTTGTATTTTTATAACTTGCATGATTTACACATGATTTTTAATATGAATATGTTACTGCTTATATTGAGTTGTATGTGGGACAAGTCTTTTACTCGATATGATACCGAAATAGTTATTTGAGATGATTACCGTTGTTTTAAATATTCTTGTTGTCACTAGATATCTTTTACAGTTACTTGAATTTCGCTGTTATCGAAATGAAATTACATGATTCGATAAGAACCGAAATTTCCTATATTGTTTAAATATTTTTCTATGAGTATATACGGATTACAGAGACAAGTATAAAAGGGTGTAGACTTTGAAAGATCTTGTAGCTAACGACGAGTTTGTTAGGCCTGGTGCACCTTGCAATTATCGATTACCGTTACAACCATCGCTAATGAGAATGTAGAACTAGCATACCGTTACTGATTTTCCTCGAGTAGAGAATACCGTTATATTGGACTTTGCGAAGAAGTCCACATTTATACCGATTACATGATTCATTCATTAAAACCTTCCAAATATGAATATTGATATTATACAACGGTTACCAAGCTTATAACTGAATTGTGGATTGTATTATGATACAAGAAAAACATGATGAGACTGAAAATTATTTATTGTTTCTGAAATAGTATTTTTATGATATTTTCTATTTAATATACTAGCATATTTTCAGACTTGTCCCCAATAAAAACGGTTTTATTGTTAAGTGTTATTACTCACTGAGCTAGTGACTCACTCCCCGCTATTTTTTTTACAGAGTCAGCAATTGACGCAGGCGAAGATTTTGTTAATTAAAGCGCTGTCACGACCCAAATTCCCAACCCTCGGGATCGTGATGGCGCCTAACACTATACTTTCTAGGCAAGCCAATGTTAGAGGGATTCAACATTTTAAACAATTAAAAACATAATACAAGGTCTAATATTATCCAATAAATGAATCAAGAATAATGTGTGAAATAATGAAACGAAATTCGAAACTAATACTAATATCTAGCTACCCAGGTATTGGGGTCACAATTCACGAACTACTAAAGAATACTACAAGTATTTGGCTGAAAGAAATTATATATCTGTATTGAATGAAATAAAACAGTAACTAAATAATGTGGAGAAGACTCCAGGAATCTGCGATCGCCAGCAAATCTACCTCGTGTCTCTATGCGAATAATCAGCTACTGCTCAAAACTCAACTCTGACCAGAACCTGGATCTGCACAAGAAGTGCAGAGTGCAGTATCAATACAACCGACCCCATGTACTGTTAAGTGCTGAGCCTAACCTCGACGAGGTAGTGACGAGGTTACAACGGGGCATTTATAATATAACATGTATACAATATTTAATAAAGCAAAAGAAAAATACTAAACTAAATAAACAATATATTGAAGTAAATAATTAAATAACTCATCTATCTTTCTAGATCTCAGCTATAACCAATTCTTACGAAAATTTCCAAGTTACATTTTAATTAACGGTACAAGTATAGTATGGGAACAACAAAATAAGACAATGGGTCTTTCAGTTTCCATCATATAACCGGTAACAACATAAATATTCTCCCTTATTACTCCTTGTTGCGGTGTGCAACCCGATCCCACCTGTCCACCCTTATTGCTCCTCAAAATATCACCCTTATTTCTCTTGTTGCGCGCGTGCAACCCGATCCCACCTGTCCACCTTTATTACTCTTTGTTGCGGCGTGCAACCCGCTCCCACCAGACAATCACATCCACCATTTATAATAAAGTTTTCACAAGTTAAATCAAAGGCTTTCACAATATTTATGTCTCAACAAATGTAAACAGAAAAGTTGTACTATTAAGTAACCTCATCAATTATCACTACACAACGAAACCAAATGGAATACATCATAAAACACTGGCAACCATCTCAACCATTTATGTACCGCAATGAAACTAAGGAACAATTAATACTTCCAAATAAGTGAAGCAATATCTACAAACAAGTAGACAAAAACAAGTAGACATGGAGGCATCAACAATCATGAAACAATTAAGACGTGAATGTAATAAATTGGAAACGGGGAAATGGAAATGCTGATTAGATAATTTGGTGTTGCATAGGTACTCGTCACCTCACAACACATGCAATTTCACATAGCATTTAAGTTTCGAATTCACCTCCAACACACTTGAATTTAATCATAATTAGTTCAATATTATTAATTTGTGCTAAAGGAACTAACTTTAATGCAAAACTGTGATTTTCCTAAGTTTTCTCAAATAAAGTTAAAAATCGACCCCGGGCCCGCTTGGTCCGAACTTGGGGTTCAGACCAAATTTTATTTACCCATTCATCCCCGAGCCCGAATATGTAATTAGTTTTGAAATTCGACCCTGGTTCGAGGTCAAAATTCCATTTTTACAAAATTCTCTAATTCTACCCAAACCCCCAATTTCTACCATGAAAATCCTTGATTTTTTATTTAAATGTGATGAAAAACAATGGGTAATCGAAAGAAAATAGTTTAGAATCGTTTACCAACACTTTGGGGATGAACTTATAGGTTGAAAATCGCCTCTAGGTCTTCTTAGTTTGAAAATATGAGAAAAATAGTTTCTGCCCGTTTTAAGTTCTGTTATTAAAATGCTGAGCAGGCCTTCATCGCGTTCGCGATGGGCCTGACGCGATCGCAGAGTGTTACAGCCCAATGGACTTCGCGTTCGTGAGGTACTCAACGCGTTTGCGAAGCATTGCTTCTGATGACCATCGCGATCGCGGCCCAATGGTCGCGTTCACGTAGAACAAATCGAGGCTCCCCTCCCCCAGGTCCATAACTCAATGCGTTTGCGATGGCCTGGTCGTGTTCGCGAAGGGTAATCCCCCAGTTCTTCGCATTCGTGACCAAGGTTACGCATTCCCCTAGAACAAAATGACTCCCATCCTTATTACTCTTTGCGATCACGGTAGATACTTTGCGATCGCGAAGAACAAAGCATCAGTGCACCAGAAACAGTTATGACAACAGACTTTTATAAGTTCAAAACATCCCGAAGCCTACCCGAAACTCACCCGATCCTTCGGGGCTGCAAAACAAAAATGCACGCAAGTCTAAAACACATCATACGGACTTGCTCATGCGATCAAATCACAAAATAACACTTAAAATGACGAATTTAACATCAAAACTCATGATTTTCTCAAGAACACTTCAAATTCACTATTTTCTCAACCGGACATTCGAATCACGTCAAATCAACTCCGTTTTCCACAAAATTTCACAGATAGGACCTAAATATCATAATAAACTTGTACTAGGCTACGGAACTAAAATACGGGCCCGATACCAATGAGTTCAAATATTAATTCATTCTTATTTTCTTTAAAATTCAGTATAACAATTTTCTTCAAAAAATGATTTCTAAAGCTAGGAACCTCGGAATTAAATTTCAGGCATACGCGCAGTCCCATATTTTACTACGGACCTCCCGGGACCATCGAAACACGGCTCCAGGTCCCGGCCCGTTTAATCAAAACGTTGACCAAAGTCAACTAAAAATTAAATTTTAAACTCTAAAAATCATTATTTCTTATATTTCCACATAAAAGCTTTTCGGTTTTATGCCCGGAATGCGCACACAAATCGAGGTAGATAAAATTAACCTTTTTAAGGCTAATGAGTCCGGAATGAAGTCTTAATTCATAAGATGACCCTTTGGGTCATCACAAGCGCACATGTTGATAGTTCTTGGTGAGCCTCGCACTTGTTCGCGTGGACAGAGATTTTATTTATTGTTATGGTATTTTCTTTGAACTCTTAGAGTCGCTCCATAGTCATTCTTTTAGTGTCATGTGTATTCTTTCGTTATTATAGACGTATGATGATTATTGCACTTTCTCATCGAATTTAGAGATAAGTTAGTATTTCTGGTTGTTATTGGGTTGATTAGAAATGGTGGAGACTTGTTTTGGTTAATTGATAAGTTGTTGATTGTTTGGTTTGATATTAGGATAGTTGGTTGTTGATTTTGACACATGAATTTCTTTTTTTGGATCGTCCAAAAACAGGGAAGACTCTGTCCGTTTTTCTGTAGAATACCGATAAGGCTTTTCTTGGGAGAACTTGCTCCTAAGCGTCGATTACGATCCTAAACTGGGTCATGACAAAGTTGGTATCAGAGCTTAGTCATTAAGTCCCGAGTCATGAAGCAATATTTAGTAGAGTCTTGTACATGTGTATGTAAGTGCCATACTTATGGTCTTGAGGCTACTGAACGTCTAGGAATGTTTTCCCTTCTTTCATTCTTTGATCGTGTGTTGAGATAACTTGATATTGACTATGAAGTATTTCTTTCGCAGATGGCTAGGACAAGAACACCCTCATCTGCTGGACGTGGTACTACCAGAGGTGGCGGTCAAGTTGGGGTTCATCAAACCAGAAGACAGACTGCTCCTCAACCTGAAGTTGGGAACATGGGTCAACCCCAAGCTACTATGCGAGATCAAGTACAAGAACATATGGTTCAAGACGCTCCATCACTAGTGCCAACTGTTACCTAACATGCAAACGTAGTGGCAAGGTTATTGAATGTGTTAGAGGCATTGGTGCCTACTCGGGGTGGAAGTCCAACTCCTCAGGATACCTTACAGACAGAAGCACCTGCACAGACTCAGACTTTCGCGAATAAGGAGGTATCCCTACAAGAGTTCTTGAAATTGAAATCACCAAAATTCACAGGTTCTGATAATTCAGCAAATCCTTAAAGTTTCTTAGATGGGACACTCAAGGCATTACATGCTCTAGGATGTTTTAGCGAGAGAGTCGTAGAGCTCGCAACATACAAACTAGAGGATATGGCCAATACATGGTATGAAACCGTATTGCTAAGAAGGCCAGTAGGAGCAACACCACTGGCATGGGACGAGTTTAGTAAGTTAATCATGGATCATTTTCATCTAGAAAACCCGAGGAAAAAATATGCTAGAGACTTTGAGAGATTGGTTCAGACTCCAGATATGGATGTGTTAACATATAGCACCAAGTTTTGTAATCTGGCTAGATATGCTCCTTGCTTAGTGCCTACCCAAGAAGCTCAAGTCAAAGGTTTGTTGACGGGTTGGTTCGTCGTCTATACACTGCAGTAGCTCCACAGATGAAAACATTGTCCTACTATGATGTAGTTGATCTCGCTAGAAATATTGAAAACAAAGGACGTGACGAGTGTGCAGCTAGTGGTTTGCGTAAGAAGGCCAAGACATGGGGATCTTTCAATGGCAGTTTTAGTGAAAATCGAACAGCAGGAAGTTAGGGACAACAACAACATCGTTCTCAAATAGGGACACACTTGTCTTCACAGGCCACAGTACAGACAGTGTACTAGGTAACCATCATCATCTGGACATCGTAATTCTGGGAAGATATATGCCACTACTCCAGTCTGCCAGACCTTTGGTAGATTATATTTGGGCCAGTGTCGTGTTATGACTGGAGAGTGCTTTCGGAGTGGCCAATTGGGACATCACTTGAAGGATTGCCCTCACCCTCCGAGGAATTTCAACCAAGCTCCTATTCAGTCAGCTGCACCTACTCAGACCACTCGTAATACTTTAGGTGCTACATGTACATGAAATAAAGGTCGAGGTGATGGCGATCGTGCTATTGTGAATCAAGGACAAGGGAATGCCGGTATAGGTCGTGAGAGTTTTTGCATTTACTAGACAAGATGCTCAAGCCTCGAATGTTGTGGTTACAAGTATTCTTTCTGTCTGTTCATATGATGCACTTGCGTTGATTGATCCGGGATCTACTCACTCCTATGTGTCCTCGTACTTCACTTTGAGGTTTGGTAGACAACTTGAGCTATTGAATGATCCTTTCGTAGTTGCTACTCCTGTTAGAGATTCCCTATTGGCTGAATACGTGTATCGTGCTTGTCAGATTCGAGTTGAGGGTAGAGATACTCTAGTTGACCTTATTGTACTTGATATGATTGACTTTGACATGCTGATGGGAATGGATTGGTTATCTTCTTGCTATGTTATCGTCGATTGTCGTGCAAAGATAGTTAAGTTTATTCTACCAAACGAATCCAGTTTTGTTCTAAAAGGGGGTCAGGTTTCAGAGACTTGCAAAGTTGTATCTTTTATGAAGGCTCAACGATTTCTGAAGAAAGGTTGCTCGGGTCCCTTAGCTATTGTAAATGACACAAGAAAGGAAACAATTAGCATAGAAAACATACCAATGGTGAGAGAATTTTCTTATGTATTTCCGGAGGATTTACGAGGATTGCCTCCAGTATGAGAAATAGACTTTGGTATTGATTTTCCACCAGACACACAACCCATATCGATATCCCCATATCAGATGGCACCAGCAGAGTTGAGGGAGCTAAATCAATAATTACATGATTTGTTAGATAAGGGATTTATTAGACCTAGTGTATCACTATGTGGTCTACCAGTATTGTTCGTAAAGAAGAAATATGGATCTCTAAGAATGTGCAGACTACATGCAGTTGAACCAGATAACAATACACAATAAATATCATTTGCCTCGTATAGACGACATGTTTGATCAGTTACAATGAGTTGCCCACTTTTCAAAGATTGACCTCCGATCTGGTTATCATCAACTTAGAATCAAAGATGAAGATATTTCTAAGACTGCTTCAGGACTCGGTACGGGCACTATGAGTTACTGGTGATGCCTTTTGGACTGACTAACGCTCCAGCTGCATTCATGGATTTAATGAATAGGATGTTCAAGCCATTTCTAGATAGAATTGTAATAGTATTTATTGATGATATCCTGATATATTCTCGTAGATAAGGAGAACACGAGAATCATCTCAGGACTGTGTTGCATATATTGCGAGAACATCGACTTTATGATAAGTTATCGAAGTGTGAATTCTGGATAGACTCAGTAGAATTTCTGGGGTATGTTGTATCCAAAGATAGAATTATGGTAGATCCTAAGAAGACAGAAGTTGTGCAGAAATGGCCCAGACATGCTTCTCCTGCAATGATTCACATCTTTTTAGGCTTAGCAGGCTATTATAGGCATTTTGTGTAGGATTTCTCCAGAATAGCAGCGCCACTGACTAAGCTAACACAGAAAAATTCAAAGTTTTAGTGGACGGAGGAATGTGAGCAGAGCTTTCATAAACTCAAAACACGTTTGACAACTGCACCAATATTAGCCTTACCATCAGGTTCTGGAGGATTTATAATACTCTGTGACACCTCGAGGGTGGAATTAGGATGTGTTCTCATGCAAAATGGTCGCTTTATAGCTTATGCTTTGAGATAATTGAAACAAACCAGCAAAACTATCCTACGCATGATTTGGAGATGGCTGCAGTGGCATGATTTGACTTGTCAGCAGGTCAAGGCTAAGCATCAGTGACCCTGTAATGACCCGGTCAGTCGTTCCATAGAATATGCATTATATTTACTATTTTTGCCTTGTCATAGGTTGGTTATACTGTTTATGATGTGTTAGAGTCGGTTGGCTCGGGTTCAGAATGATTGTAGTGAGAATTGAGACACTTAGTCTCTAAAAATAGCCTTATAGTAGAAAAAGTCATATGAGAGTTGACTTATTGGTAAACGACCTCGGAATGCAGATTTTACGATTCTGATAGCTTTGTTAGGTGATTTGGGACTTAGGAGTGTGTTCGGAATATTTTTGTGATGTCCGGTGTAGAATTAAGCTTGAATTGGTGAAAGTTAGTTTTTGGCGATTTTCGGTCGGCAGTGGAAAATAGGCTATCAGGGTCGGAATGGAATTTCAAAAGTTGGAACAGGTTCGTAATGTCATTTTGGATATGTCTGCAAAATTTCAGGTCAATCGGAGGTGTTTTGGATATTTTCGGCATCGTTGGTGGATTTTAGAAATTTCAAAGTTCATAGGCTTGAATTTGATGTAATTTTGGTGTTTTGATGTTATTTTTGATGTTTAGAAGGCTCGAATAAGTTTTAATGATGTTATAAGATATGTTGGTAGGTTTGGTTGAGGTCCCGAGGGCCTCGGGTGTATTTCGGATGCTCAAACGAGCACTTTTGGACTTAGAGAAGTAGCAGATTTGTTGGTGTGTTGCAGGTTCTAATTTCTTCTATGCGATCGCACAAGCTAGTGTGTGGGGTTTCAAGAATTGTTCTGTGTGATCGCCTTAGAGGGGTTGCGATCGCGGATTGGAGGAAATGCAAGTAGTGCGATCGCGTGAGGGATGGTGCGATCGCATAGGGTTCAGGCGCGTGGGCTGGATGGGGAGGCTAAGGGTGTGCGAACGCGTTTGTGTGCACGCGATCGCGTAGAGGGAGGAGATCTAGTGCTATGCGATCGTTTGAGTGGGATCACGATCGCATGAGTGGGATCGCGATCGTACAGTGTATCTACCTGGGTAGTATAAATTAAACCCATCCGCGACCTTTGCCCATTTTTCCACCATTTTTGAACGGGAATAGAGCTTTTGGAGCGATTTTGAAGAGAGAAAACGATTGTTCTTCATTGAGGTAAGGATTTTGGACCCCATAACTCGATTATATGTGATTAAGGACTAAATTAACAGTGTTTAATTGGGGAAAATCAGTAGAAAAAGGTGAAATTAGGGCTTGAGATTATGAGGCCTTTTAGGGATGATTTGAGGGGTCAAACAGATTTCGATTTCAGAGTTCTTTATATGTACGGACTCGTGAGATGATGAAGATCGTTTTGGTATAAAGTTTTTTGAGTTCCGAGATGCGGGCCCAGGGGTCAGGTTTTGGCTAATTTCGGGTTTTGTGCTTAAAATTGATGTTTTCCAATTGGAATTCATTCCCTTAGCATAATTTGATATGAAAAATCTGAACTTGGTAGATTTGGAGCACTCGGAAGTTGATTCGAGTGGCAAGCGTGTTGCAGAGTAGGTTTTCGGGATAGTTTGAGGTAAGTAATGTCTTTAAATCCTGTCCTGAGGGTATGAAACCCCGGATTCTACATCCTTCCACGATTTTGGAGTGACGCACACACTAGATGACGAGTGTGGGGCGTGCACGAATTGGAAATTTGGAAATATGTTCCTTTTTAGGCAACTATTGAGTTGCGAAACTGTTTTTAAAGCATATGTTTTATAGTATTACTATGTTTTGATATATTTGGGCTGTAAGCCATGTTTGGGGCCTAGTGCCGATCTGTTTTAACCCCTTGGGGGCTATTTTACTGATATTCCTCACTTAGAAACTATGATTTTACACTCAGTCTTTCTTGTGAAATTGTTGACACTCCTATTTGATGATATTACTATTTCTTGAAATGAAATACTATTTTGGGTCGAGAACCCCGTTTATTTATGGCCCGAGTGGCATGTTGAGAGTGTCTGACTGAGTGAGGCCGAGGGCCAATATTGTGAGGATGTTATGATATGAGAGAGCCCAGTGCCTGAGAGTGATTGATGCCATGATTTGGCTTGTTTATAGCGCTTGGGCTGTAGGAGCCCCTCCGGAGTTTATAATGATATTTTGCTGAGCTTTTGATTATGATTCACTTTATTTTTCATACTGATATTTTTGAGAGGTTTACTAAGAAATATTGGAAAATATACTTGTTTCAAAGGATTTTTATGAAAATTGGTTTTCGAACTTAAGTATACTTTATTGAGACTTGGTATTTTACTGTTTTGTGGATTGGTGTATTTGTTGCTGTGTGTTTCTTATTCTTCAGGCTATGATTTATTTTTGTTACTACCGAGTTGGCGTACTCATCATTACTCCCTGCTTCTCTGTGTGCAGATCCAGATACTGGTTCGAAGTAGTAGCCATCCGAGTTCGTTATCGTCAGTTATCGGGGTTTCGAGGTAGCTGTCCAGCGTCCGCAGCTTCTCCATTTCCCTTCCTTTATTAGTATTAGTATTTTATTCCTAGACATTGTTTATGACATTAACAGAGTTAGTTTTATTCTTAGATGCTCGTGATCGGTTGACTCCAGTCTTGGGGGGATTGTTTAGACTGTTAGTTTATATTATGTTTTCTTAAAGACTTAGAGAAATTTTTATATTTATTATGCTGGTTATTAATGATTTTGAGAAACTATATTAAAATAAATGTGTAGTTACGTGATGGTTGGCTAGCCTAGTTCCACGATAGGCGCCATCACGACTTGTTAGGATTTGGGATCGTGACACGTTGGTATCAGAGTTGTAGGTTACATAGGACTCAACGGTCATGAGCAGGTTTAGTAGAGTATTGCGGATCGGTACGAAGACGTCTGTACTTATCTTTGAGAGGCTACAAAACTCTTAGGAAAAATCTCATTTTCTTGAACTCTTTCGTGCCATTCTATTGGTTCTTGAAATCTAAATTACTGTTGTTTCATTCTCTCACAGATGGTGAGAATACGCACTACAGATCAGGGTAAACAGACACCAGCTGGACCCACGAGGGGTAGAGGCCGTGGTAGAGGTAAGGGACCAGCCCGCGCAGCCACCAGGGCATTACGAATTAATCCCCCTGTCATTCAGGACCAGGTTCCCGCCGAGGGTGCTCCAGCGGGACAGGCTCAGGCACCGGCAGTGCCTATCGTCATTCCGGGTCTTTAGGAGACCCTGGCTCAGATCTTGACAGTGTGTACCAGTTTGGTCAGGCAGTTGCTATGACTACTACTGCCGCTACATCTCAGGCCGGGGGAGGCACTCAGACTCTAGCTGCCCGGACACCTGAGCAGATTGTACAGGGGATTCAAGCGCCGGGGGAAGTCCCAGCACAGCCGATTGCCCCAGTTCAGGACTATGTAGTCCCATCTATGCCCGAGGATGAGCAGCGTAGGCTGGAGAGGTTCAGTAGACTTCAGCCTCTGACTTTCAGCGGCACAGAGAGTGAGGATGCCCAAGGTTTTCTGGATAAGTGCCAGAGGATACTCCGTACTGCTGGTATTTTGGAGACCAGTGTGGTCTCATTTGCTACATTTCAGTTTGTTGGTGCTGCTTTCACTTGGTGGGAGACATTTGAGAGGCGTAGGCCGGTTGGTTCAACACCCCTCACCTGGCAGCAGTTCTCCACGATCTTTTTAGAGAAGTACGTTCCTCTGTCCCATAGAGAGGAGCAACGCAGGCAGTTTGAGTAGCTGCGCCAGGGAGAGTTGTCAGTTACTCAGTACGAGATGCGGTTTTCCGAGTTGGCTAAACATGCTTCTGAGTTAGTACCTACTGATAGGGAGAGGATCAGGAGGTTTGTAGATGGTCTCACGTATCAGCTTCGCATTTTGATGACCAGGGAGAGAGTGTCTAGAGCTACATTTGAGCAGGTTGTTGATATTGCTCGGGATATTGAGTCGGTTCGTAGGCAGGATCGTGATGAGAGGGAGGCCAAGAGGCCTCGGGGATCAGGTAGTTTCAGCGGTGGCCCTTCCAGAGGGCAGTTTCAGCAAAGCAGAGGTCATCCATTTAGGCCTCCTTAGCTAGTTCGCCCAACTTACAGTGGCGCATCTTCATGGCAGGGTCCCCCCAGTTCTCATCCGGGGCGTTCATCTTTTAGTGCCTTTCCAAGACAGAGTTCCTCCAGAGCATCATCATTTCAGGGCTCTTCTATGCATGATTCATCCGGTGGTTATCATGGTGGCAGGGGTTCTCTTTAGTCCCCATCTCCAGCTCCAGGTAGTTGTTTTGAGTGTGGAGAGTTTGGACATGGGTGGAGGAAGTTTCCTCGTCGTTCTGGTAGTTCATCTTAGCAGAGGGTTCAGCCCTCGACATCATCCCCAGTCACTTCACCACCTACCTAGGCAGCTAGGGGTGGTGGTCAGGCAGCTAGAGGCCGCACTAGAAGAGGAGGTCGAGCAGGTGGAGGCCGGCCACGTATCTATGCACTTCCGGCTGGGCCTGATGCTATGGCGTCCGATGTGGTGATTACAGGTACTATATCAGTTTGTCACAGTGATGCTTTAGCTTTATTTGACCCTGGTTCCACATACTCTTATGTTTCGTCATATTTTGCTCACTTTCTGAATATTCCCCGTGAGTCTTTAGTTACGTCTGTTCATGTTTTGACTCCGGTGGGCGATATTATTATTGTGGACCGTGTGTATCGGTCGTGTGTGATATCTATTGGGGGTTTGGAGACCCGAGTGGACTTGTTCTTACTCAGTATGGTTGATTTTGATGTGATACTGGGCATGGATTGGTTATCCCCATGTCATACTATTCTTGATTGTCACGCTAAGACCGTGACCCTGGCTATGCCCGGAGTTCCGAGAGTTGCGTGGAGAGGGTCTATTGAGCATGTGCCTAGCAAAGTGATTTCTTATTTGAAGGCTCAGCGTATGGTTGAGAAAGGATGTGAATCTTATCTTGCTTTTTTGAGGAATGTTAGTAGTGAGACTCCTTCTGTTGATTATGTTCCTGTGGTCCGTGATTTTCCGGACGTATTCCCTACAGACCTTCCAGGCATGCACCCTGACATGGATGTTGATTTTGGTATTGATTTGGTGCCAGGCACCCAACCTATCTCTACTCCACCTTATCGTATGGCACCCGCGGAGTTGAAGGAGATGAAAGAGCAGCTTCAGGAACTCTTAGATAAGGGGTTCATTGGGCCTAGTGTGTCACCTGGGGGTGCACCGTCGTTGTTTGTGAAAAAGAAGGATGGCTCCATTCGCATGTGTATTGATTATCGACAGCTGAATAAGGTTACGGTGAAGAACCGGTATCCTTTGCCCCGTATTGATGACTTGTTTGACCAGCTTCAGGGAGCTAGAGTGTTCTATAAGATTGATTTGAGATCCGGGTATCATCAGCTGAAGATTCGGGATTCTGACATTCCGAAGACTGCTTTCAGGACCAGATATGGTCATTATGAGTTTCTGGTTATGTCATTTGGGCTGACCAATGCCCCATCCGCGTTCATGCAATTGACGAACAACGTGTTTCAGCGTTACCTTGATTCTTTCGTCATTGTGTTCATTGATGACATCCTGGTGTATTCTCGTAGCCAGGAGGAGCATGCTCAGCATTTGAGAGTTGTGTTGCAGAGGTTGAAGGAGGAGACGCTTTATGCAAAGTTCTCCAAGTGCGAGTTTTGGCTTGGTTCAGTAGCTTTCTTGGGGCCTGTGGTGTCTAGTGAGGGTATTTAGGTTGATCCGAAGAAGATTGAGGCGGTGCAGAGTTGGCCAAGACCATCCTCAGCTACAGAGATTAGGATTTTCCTTGGTTTGGCGGGATATTACCGTTGCTTTGTGGAAGGATTATCCGCTATTGCCTCACCATTGACTAGATTGACCTAGAAAGGTGCTCCATTCAGGTGGTCTGATGAGTGTGAGGAGATCTTTCAGAAGCTCAAGTCAGCATTGACCACAACTCCGGTATTGGTTCTGCCTACGGGTTCGGGTTCTTATACAGTCTACTGTGATGCTTCCAGAGTTGGCTTGGGAGCGGTATTGATGCAGGACGGTAGAGTGATTGCCTACGCGTCCAGACAGCTGAAGGTGCACGAGAAGAATTATCCAATGCACGATCTTGAGTTAGCTACCATTGTTCATGCCTTGAAGATTTGGCGCCATTACTTGTATGGAGTGCAGTGTGAGATTTTCACCGATCATCGTAGTCTGGAGTATCTGCTGAAGCAGAAGGACTTGAATTTGCGTCAGAGGAGATGGTTAGAGTTTCTCAAGGATGATGACCTCATTATTTTGTATCATCCGGGGAAGGCCAATGTAGTGGCCGATGCCCTGAGTCACAGAGCAGAGAGTTTGGGGAGTCTAGCTTACCTTTCAGCAGCAGAGCGACCTTTAGCACTTGATGTTCAGGCTTTAGCGGGTAAGTTGGTGAGATTGGATTTGTCAGAGCCTCTGCGGGTATTAGCTAGCATGGCTTCCCGGTCTTCTCTTTATGATCAGATTAGAGCACGCCAATATGATGATCGGCACTTGTTAGTTCTCCAGGATATGGTCCGTCGAGGGGATGTCAGGGATGTGACTATTGGTGATGACGGAGTTATGAGGATGCAGGTCCGTATTTGCGTGCCTAATGTGGATGGGCTTCGAGAGTTGATATTAGCAGAGACCCACAGCTCATGGTATTCCATTCATCCGGGTGCCGCAAAAATGTATCAAGATCTGAGACAACAGTATTGGTGGGGGCGGATGAAGATAAATATTGTTGAGTATGTAGCATGGTGTCTCATGCTAGCATGTCAAGTATGAGAACCAGAGACCAGGTGGATTACTTCAGAGGTTAGATATTCCAGAGTGGAAGTGGGAGCGGATCACCATGGACTTTGTAGTTGGGCTTCCACGTACTTCGAAGGGTTTCGATACTATTTGGGTCATTGTGGATCGGCTGACCAAGTCCGCACACTTCATTCCTGTCAATACTACTTATACTTCGGAGCGGTTAGCTGGTATCTACATCAGGGAGATTGTCTGATTGCATGGAGTTCCAGTTTCTATCATTTCTGACAGAGGTACTCAGTTCACATCTCAGTTTTGGAGGGCCGTACAGAGAGGTATGGGTACTCAGGTAGAGTTGAGCACAAAATTTCATCCTCAGACAGACGGGCAGTCGGAGCGGACTATTCAAATTTTAGAGGACATGTTACGTGCCTGTGTGATTGATTTTGGTAGGAGGTGTAGATATATGGTTGGTTGGTTCGAGCCCGGTGAGGCTAGACTATTGGGCACATATTTGATTCAGGATGCATTGGAGAAGGTGAAGTTGATTCAGGAGCGACTTCGCACGGCGCAGTCTAGGCAGAAGAGTTATGCGGACCGGAAGGTCCGGGATGTGTCTTTTATGGAAGGTGATAAGGTACTGCTGAAGGTATCACCCATGAAGGGTGTTATGAGGTTCGGAAAGAGAGGAAAGTTGAGTCATCGGTTTATTGGTCCTTTTGAGATACTTCAAAAGATTGGTGAGGTGGCTTATAGACTCGCCTTGCCACCCATCTTATTGAGTGTTCATCCGGTATTCCATGTGTCGATGCTACGAAAGTGTGTTGGTGACTCGTCTCATGTTTTAGAATTCAGCACAATTCAGCTCGAGGATGATATGTCGTATGAGGTAGATCCAGTGGCCATTTTGGATCGTCAGGTCAGCAAGTTGAGGTCTAAGGATATAGCTTCAGTGAAAGTACATTGGAGAGGTCAGCCAGTGGAGGAGTCTACTTGGGAGACCGAGCGGGAGATGCAAAGCAGATATCCTCACTTGTTTGAGACTCCAGGTATGTTTCTAGACCCGTTCGAGGACGAACGTTTGTTTAAGAGAGGGAGAATGTAACGACTAGGTCGTTCAATCCGTAGAATCTGCATTATATTTACTGTTTTTGCCTTGTCATAGGTTGGTTATACTATTTATGATGTGTTAGAGTCGGTTGGCTCGGGTTCAGAATGATTGTAGTGAGAATTGAGACACTTAGTCTCTAAAAATAGCCTTATAGTTGGAAAAGTCAACTGAGAGTTGACTTATTGGTAAACGACCTCGAAATGCAGATTTTATGGTTCGAATAGCTTCGTTAGGTGATTTGGTACTTAGGAGTGTGTTCGAAATATTTTTGTGATGTCCGGTGTAGAACTAGGCTTGAATTGGCGAAAGTTAGTTTTTTGCGATTTTTCGGTCGGCAGTGGAAAATAGTCTATCGGGTCGGAATGGAATTCTGGAAGTTGGAACATGTTCGTAATGTCATTTTGGATATGTCTGAAAAATATCAGGTCAATCGGAGGTGTTATGGATATTTTCAGCATCGTTGGTGGATTTTAGAAATTTCAAAGTTCATAGGCTTGAATTTGATGTAATTTTGGTGTTTTGATGTTATTTTTGATGTTTCGAAGGCTCGACTAAGTTTTAATGATGTTATGGGATACGTTGGTAGGTTTGGTTGAGGTTCCGAGGGCCTCAGGTGTATTTCGGATGCTCAAACGAGCAATTTTGGACTTAGAGAAGTAGCAGATTCGCTGGTGTGTTGCAAGTTCTAATTTCTTCTATGCGATCGCGGGGAGTCTTATGCGATCGCACATGCCAGTGTGTGGGGGTTCAAGAATTGTTCTGTTCGATCGCCTTAGAGGGGTTGCGATCGCGGATTGGAGGAAATGCAAGCAGTGCGATCGCGTGAGGGATGGTGCGATTGCACAGGGTTCAGGCGCGTGGGCTGGATGTGGAGGCTAAGGCTGTGCGAACGCGTTTGTGTGCACGCGATCGTGTAGAGGGAGGAGAACCAATGCTATGCGATCGCATGCGTGGGATCGCGATCGCACAGTGTATATACCTGGGCAGTATAAATTAAACCCATTCGCGACCTTTGCCCACTTTTCCACTATTTTTGAACCAATGCTATGCGATCGCATGAGAGAAAACGATTGTTCTTCATTGAGGTAAGGATTTTGGACCCCATAACTCGATTATATGTGATTAAGGAAATTGGGGAAAATCAGTAGAAAAAGGTGAAATTAGGGCTTGAGATTATGAGGCCTTTTAGGGATGATTTGAGGGGTCAAACGGACTCCGATTTCAGAGTTCTTTATATGTACGAACTCGTGAGATGATGAAGATCGTTTTGGTATAAAGTTTTTCGAGACGCAGGCTCGGGGGTCGAGTTTTGGCTAATTTCGGGTTTTGTGCTTAAAATTGATATTTTTCAATTGGAATTCATTACCTTAGAATAATTTGATATGAAAAATCTGAACTTGGTAGATTTGGAGCACTCGGAAGTTAATTCAAGAGGCAAGCGTGTTGTAGAGTAGGTTTTCGAGCTAGTTTGAGGTAAGTAATGTCTTTAAATCCTGTCCTGAGGGTATGAAACCCAGGACTCTACATCCTTCCACGGTTTTGGAGTGACGCACACATTGGATAACGAGTGTGGGGAGTGCACGAATTGGAAATATGTTCCTTTTTAGGCAACTATTGAGTTGCGAAACTTCTTTTAAGGCATATGTTTTATAGTATTACTATGTTTTGATATATTTGGGCTGTAAGCCATGTTTGGGGCCTAGTGGCGATCTGTTTTAACCCCTTGGGGGCTATTTTACTGATATTCCTCACTTAGAAACTATGATTTTACACTCAGTCTTTCTTGTGAAATTGTTGACNATTTATGGCCCAAGTGGCATGTTGAGAGTGTCTGACTGAGTGAGGCCGAGGGCCAATATTGTGAGGATGTTATGATATGAGAGAGGCCGAGTGCCTGAGAGTGATTGATGCCATGATTTGGCTTGTTTATAGCGCTTGGGCTGTAGGAGCCCCTCCGGAGTCTGTACACACCCCCAGTGAGCACATGTACCTACTGAGTGTGAGTGCTTAGTGTCGAGTGATTGGGAGGTATGAGTGACTGTGAGGTGCTGAGTGACTGATTATGAGTGATGATTTGGCCCGAGCGGCAGTTTATAATGATATTTTGCTGAGCTTTTGATTATGATTCACTTCATTTTTCATACTGATATTTTTGAGAGGTTTACTGAGAAATATGGAAAATATACTTGTTTCAACGGATTTTTATGGAAATTGGTTTTCGAACTTAAGTATACTTTATTGAGACCTTGTATTTTAATGTTTTGTGGATTGGTGTATTTGTTGCTGTGTGTTTCTTATTCTTTAGACTTTTATTTATTTTCATTACTACCGAGTTGGCGTACTCATCATTACTCCCTGCACCTTTGTGTGTAGATCCAGGTACTGGTTCGGAGTAGTAGCCGTCTAAGTTCGTTATCGTCAGCTTTCGGGGTTTCGAGGTAGCTGTCCAGCGTCCGCAGCTTCTCCATTTCCCTTCCTTTATTAGTATTAGTATTTTATTCCTAGACATTGTTTATGACATTAGCAGAGTTAGTTTTATTTTTAGATGCTCGTGATCGGTTGACTCCAGTCTTGGGGGGATTTTTTAGACTGTTAGTTTATATTATGTTTGCTTAAAGACTTAGAGATATTAATGATTTTGAGAAACTATATTAAAATAAATGTGTAGTTATGTGATGGTTGGCTAGCCTAGTTCCACGATAGGCGCCATCACGACCTGTTAGGATTTGGGGTCGTGACTGACCCGCAGGACTACTACAACAAATTGAGATTCCAGAGTGGAAATGGGAAAGAATTTGTGATCGGGCTACCACGAACCCTTAGAGGTTATAACTTTGTATGGGTTATTGTAGATTATTTGACAAATGGAGGAGTGAGGTATGCACATATATTTATGAACAAAATTGTCCGACTTCATGGGGTTCCAGTATCCATCATCTCTGATAGAGGATCATAATTCACTTCACGTTATTGGAAATCTTTTCACGAAGCATTGGGTACACGAGTAGATCTTAGTATTGCATTTCATCCACAGACAGACAGGCAGTCAGAACGTACTATACAGATCTTGGAGGATATGTTTGAGAGCTTGTATTCTTGAGTTTGGAGGTAGGTGGGACACTTATATACCTTTAGCTGAATTTGCTTACAACAAAACTTCCAGAGCAGTATTCAAATGGCATCGTACGAAGCATTGTATGGTAAAAGATGTCGTTTTCCTATCGGACGGTTTGAAGCTGGTGAGAATAACTTATAGGGACCCGACTTAGTACAAGAAGCTATTGATAAGGTCCAATAAATCAGGGAGAGATTCCTCATGGCTCAAAGTAGATGAAAGTCTTATGAAGATAAGAGAAGAAGTGATTTAGTGTTCACAACTGGGGACAAAGTGTTCCAACGAGTCTGTCCTATGAAAGGTGTGATGCGATTTGGGGAAAGAGGTAAGTTGAGCCCAGGTTTATATGACCATATGAGATACTAGATTGAGTGGGAGTTGTGGCTTATCATTTGACACTTCTTCCTGAGTTGTCCTTTATTCATCCAATGTTTCATGTCTCAATGCTAATTAGACTCATCTCAGGTGCTTGAAGCACCGACTACACTGCTCGATGAGAAGTTGTCTTATAAGGAGGAGCTGATGGATATTGTTGATAGACAAGTAAGGAAGCTACGGTCAAAAGAAATTGCGTTCGTGAAAGTCTTATGGATAAATTATACCGTTGAAGAAGCTACTTGGGAAGTAGCAAGCGAAGTGTCCCCATTATTTCAGTCTACAGGTATGCACTTGTTGTGAATGCGGGGGCCAAATTTCATAATGTGGGGAGAATGTAATACCCTATATTTTAAATAAGGGTGTGTTGGTCATTAGCAAAAAAAGAACTAACTAATAAAACAAAACATAAAAGGAAAAAAAGATAAGGAATTGAAGCAAAAAGGGCAGAAGCCCATTGAAAACCTATCTGCCAAATTGAAAAAAGGTTAGGGGAAGGGGACTGATCACGCCCAACTATGCCTTATAAAAAGTACTAAGCGATCGCTGCAAATATAATCCGGTTCAAGTCCGGAGTCGATCCCACAGGGAATTAACCTATTTACAAAAAAGTTTAACAATGCTAATGATAAGCTCAGACAATTTTTGGATGTAAGATTTTTAATGGATAATAAGTGGAGTTTATTTAGCTAAGGAAAAATGACAACAAAATTAACAATAATCAAGAATAAAGTTGATTTCAATGGTAAAAGGATCTAGGGCTAGTGATTTTCTCAATTGCTGGATTAATTCCTGACATGTTAGCTATATTCTCGCCGCAATACTCTATGAGAATTATGAGTCCCGGGCTACCGTAATTATCTCTCGATCAATTACGATAATTTGCTAGAAGCATTCTCTCGAACTACTCTAGTTAACAATTTATGCAACTCAGAATATCTCACCAAAGATTCGTTATCTCTAACCTTGCTTTTAAATTCAAGTAATTAATCTCTTAACTTACCCGAAAGTGGTGTTGTTCAACAACAATCTAACCAAGTGTTCTTTCTCAATCAACACAAGGTAACCAGACACGATTAATCAAGGGCCCTTTCAATTAATAACAATACAATACTTAGTTGAACAATCATAGAATAAATACGACTCAATTATATCAAAATAGATTCAAGACTTCATCCAACAATTGGTTCCATCAACCCTAGATGATGAGTTTAGCTACTCATACTAATGGATAAAAATTCACTAAAATAATTCATAATCAACAATAGAAGTAAGAAGAAGAAGATGAAAACTCTGAGGAAATTCTCCGTCTTCTCTCTCTTGTTATTGCCTTCAAAATTTCCTAAAAATAGCTATCTTTGACTTCTGGGTAAATTAGGCTTCATATATGTTTAGGTTAGCCGCCTTAGAAATTACACAATTACCCCTGAGTTGTTGGCCTCCGTCTGCTCGTCCGTGGCCGCGGATCCGACCGCGGATTTCGTCCAGTGTTCTGCCTCCAGTGCGCGGTCCAATTCGCGGTCCACTCCGCGGCCACGCACCTGGAGGAGACTTCTTGCGTGCTTTTCTCGCTCCTTTTTGACAGAGCAAATCTTCGATTGGCCTTCCACGCTCCATATTGACTCCAAAACACTCGTAGTTTCCTCCTAGCTCGGAGTAGCTCCTGCAAAGCATAAAATTCTTAATTAGAGCATTTTGTCATCTTTTAACATTAAAATATCAATAAAGTGCGGCTAAATTAGAGTATAAATAGTGTCTAAATTGCATAACTATAGCCTACTATTAGGGATCGAAGCAAAAAGCTTCAGGAAACGAAAAAACAACGAGCAATGGAAGGAAGAAAGAAAATAGAAAAGAAGGAGGAAGAAGTAGGTGCAGTACGTTGGAACCATAGCTATAACCGTTGAGGAATCTTAAGCACTGATTGAGTCTCACGAAAAATATTTGAGCTTCTTCTTCTGATAGATTTTAGTTTCGTTTCCAATTATCGAAAGATTCTACAGAGTAATAGAAATTACACTAGTTCATTCACATAATTAAGAATTTTCTTCCTGAAGAATCCATAAAAATTTATGAATTTGGATTAATAAATTATATGAATAGCTTGGAGTTGATAGATTAGTAATTACTCTTCCCGTGGGTAAATATAATTTGGCGAATTAAGAGTCTAATATGAAACCTCGAGAGTTGGGTATTCTAAATTAGCTATGAATTAGCCTGAACATGGAAATTAACATGAGACCTTTATGTAATTATAGATTGATTGGAGGAAGTTGTAAGAATTGATCGAGGTAAAGCATTTGGTATTTCGGTAAGAGTACTGTGAGTAGTAATCTTACCGCAATTTGTGTTTTCATAACTTGCATGATTTACACATTTTTAATATGAATATATTACCGATTATTTTGAGTTGCATGTGGGACAAGTCTTTTACTCGATATGATACCAAAATAGTTATTCGAGATGATTAGCGTTGTTTTAAATATTCTTGTTGTCACTAGATATGTTTTACCATCACTTGAATTTACTGTTATCAAAATGAAATGACATGATTTGATAAGAATCAAAATGCCATATATTGTTTAAAATATTTTCCTATACGGATTACAGAGACAAGTATAAATGGTAGTAGACTTTGAAGGATTCCGTAGCTAACGGCGAGTTCGTTAGACCCGGTGCACCTTGCAATTACCGTTACAGCCCTCGCTAGTGGGAAGGTAGAACCAACATACCGTTACTGATTTATCTCGAGTAGGGACTACCGTTATATTTGACATCTTGCAAAGAAGTCCACAGTTATGCCGATTACTAGATGCGTTCATTGAAACCTCCCAAATATGAATATTGATATTATACAGTGGTTACCGAGCTTATTACTGAATTGTCAATTGTATTATACTACAATAAAAACATGATGAGATTGCAAATTGTTTATTGTTTCTGAAAGGACATTTTTATGATACTTTATGTTTATATACTAGCATGTTTTCTGACTTTTCCCCAATAAAAATGGTTGTGGTTGAGTGTTATTACTCAATGAGCTAGTGACGCACTCCCCGCTATTTTTTTTTACAGATACAGCAATTGGCGCAAGCGAGGATTTTGTTAATTAGAGCGCACACTTACTCGCGTGGGCAGAGATTTTATTTATTGTGACGGTGTTTTCTTTTTGAACTCATAGAGTTGATCCATAGTCATTCTTTTAGTGTCATGAGTATTCTTTCGTTATTATAGACTTATGACGAGTATTGCTCTCATCGATTTTGAAGATAAATTAGTATTTCTGGTTGTAAGTGGGTTGATTAGAAATGGTGGAGACTTGTTTTGGTTAATTGATAAGTTGTTGATTATTTGGTTTGATATTAGGATGGTTGGTTGTTGATTTTGAGATAGGAAGTTTTTGTGGATAGTCCAAAAAGAGGGAAAACTCTGTCCGTCTTTATGTATAATGCCGATAAGGCTTTTCTTGGGAGCACTTGCTCCTAAGAGCCGGTCATGAGGGGATTGGACATTCATTGTAAAGAACATTACATTAACATTCTTTGAAGATTCCCCATTTATCATACACATACAAAGTTCACCTTTCTCCCCTGATCCAAGGAGGATCAGAATATTCAATGGGGGAATCTCACCTCTGTCGGGCTACCTCCACTCATTTATTTACTTAAATGTCATTTAACGTTTATTTATTGTTATCTTCCATATTCTTGAATCATTTATTATACTATTATTATTGTTGTCATTCATTACCATTCAACAGAACACGCGTGATCTTTCTATAAAAGCATTTGGTCTATCTTTTAGAAATTAGTTTTGATTAAGATTAAACCTATTTTATTATAAATTTGATTGTATAAACCTAGATCTAAATTTTTGGATCATACAAACATGTCAAGTTATTGTTGAAAAGGAGATAACGAGTACCTTATAGCACACAATAGATGTATGCAGTGATGTTAAGAAATTAAGTAATTCGCATACAGTGGCGGATGCAGCGTGCAACCTACGGGTTCAACTGAACCCATAACTTTTGACACGGAGTAAAAATTTGTATGTAAAAATTTATTAAAATTGCAAAAATAGTAGGTATGAACCCATAAATTTAAAAATACAATGGGTTCAATGTTAAAAACCTTAAATTGAACCCATAAGATTTAAATCCTGGATCCGCCTCTGTTCGCATATATATTTATCTCTAATCAATGGCGGATCTACTCTATGGGTTATGAGTGCTTGATCACCCATTACTTTTATTACTTATATAAACGAATTAGTAATTCATATATATATTAACTAAGTACTCAATCTCAGTAGTTATTATCAGATTAAAAATAATTGAACACCTTAAAAATTCGGGTCAATTATTTTTTTGACTTTTTACAAACTTATTTTTAGTTTTTGATCCTACCTCTTTTTAAGAGACTAGTCTCTTTTTACACGCGTTGCGCGTGTGCCCTTATCAGTGAACACAAAATTTTAAAAATGGCATAGATGTTAGTTATAAAACAATCATATAAAATTTTAAAAAGGACATAGATATTAGTAATAAAGTATCAAATATAAATTCCCGAAAATGATAAGTTGTTCATTCTAGCTACGTCAAGACAGGAAGAAATCTTACCCTATATGTGAAGTCCTTTGGATATTCCGATCCATATTGTTATTTAGTTTAATGATTTTTTGTGTGTTTTTGTGTAGAAGTTCGAACCAATAGGCAAAATATGTTGGCTTATATGTAATTCTAAAATTTGTGGTTGAATTCCAATAAGTGGAAGTTTAAAAAATGAAACTCATTGCCAAAGTGCTTCATAATGTTGTAGAAAAAAATGTTAAGGGAGTTTCTTCAATTAATTAAAAATATTTTAACAGAGTCAAATTTTCCCCAAAATATGAGTACTAATTAATAAGTGTATAAGCACTATCATCAAGAGCTTGCAAAAACACATCAAGTTATAGGACGATTACCTTTTGGGATTACATTGTTTGAAGGTAAATATCCTAATTAAACACCCAAAATATTTACTTTTTTTTGTTTATTAGTTTTATTAGAATTTGGATTTACATGTTTGTACAAAAATATTTCTAAAGTAATTATTTAGATGAAGGACAAAATAGTCATTCAACTTTACATGACCATTTTAGTCTTTTAACTTTGACATAGGGTCTTCACACTTATAATATAGTATGATGTACTTTTATACGTAAAATATGTGTATTTTACACCTAAGAGGTCTAAAAGGGTCATTTCTTAAATTTATCTAAAAATCGTGAATCTGCTAATGTCTCTCACTACTTAAATATCATCTATAATGATGTTGAAAACATGTATAAATATCCATCTCTAACAAACTTTAAAGTTTAAGCTATTCTCCTTTTAAATAACTCTAATCGTGATACTAAAATGTAATTAGTTTTGCATGCTAATTATAGTGTATATTTAGTGATTTGAAAGCCATAGCTCAAAAATGGCACTTCTCAGCTTTTTTTTCATTCAACAAACGAATAAAGCTTACGAAAGAAATGAGTGATCTTTTTCAGTACATCAAAAATCGTATAAACATTGATTTGCAAATTTACCTTTTATTGAATGAATATTGGGGTGGTAATTTGAGCCCAAACTTATTTAACCCGTTTAAATTTGAGCTGGTCATTGACTCGCTTATTTGTTAAATTCTATCAATCTAAAGTTGGACTGCTTTTTAGTCTAAATTGATCCATGAGTAACTATGCTAAAATATCTTAAAATAATTTTTTTGATTTAATTTATTATATACGACCATAACAAAAATATCTTATTGGTAATTAAACTATTTACAAGAAAATGACACACATTAATTAAAGTTGGTTGGATTGTACTATAACCTAAATTTTAACTTATCTTAACCAGTCCGTCTTATACCACGTAATTTTTAGGCAGGTTATTAATCCGCCCATTTATCGACTTGACCCGTTTTGACCGCCCAAAACTAGCCCCATCCGCCCGTTTGATACCTATTAAGTATACTATAACAAAACGTAAATTAAATTTTTAAATTTGAGTGGCAGTTTAAAAATTGTGGAAGCCACAAGATGCAAAATGGGTGCATGTCTAATCTCCACGACTATATTGTAATTGTGGCAGAAAAAGACCCCTAAAAATCCTATGAACCAATCTCAATCACCAATCTCCTCTTCTCATCTTATCCTTTTCATTCAATATCTTCTATCATCTTTTCACCAATCATTTCATTTTAGTATCTTTTTCTATTAGTATGTACTAAGATATTGTTGGGACAACTTCTTCCTTTGACACATCTTAAATCTTTTTTTTTTTTGCAATAAACTTTCGAGAATGAAAAATAAACCGTAATCACGAAAAAATAATCTAATCAATTAATTGTGAGTGCAATTTTATTTGTTCCCTTGATTCTTTTTTCCAGATTGTTTTCCATAATTCGAGGACCTGAGCAATATGTTTTTCGAATGTAGTATGATGCAGACCTTCTTGGGATATATTTGATCTCTAAAAGAGAATACTGTGAATTTTCTTGAAGTATTTGTTGGGGTTTTAAGCATTAATAACTTAAAATAGGGTGAAAGGGAAATGGAGGGAATAATAAAATATTTGAGTAATATTTGAGGTTCCCTCCCTGATTGTCCCACATGGGAAGAAGAAAATATTTTTGATGGGTATATAAGCAATTGCTCTTCTTCTAGCTCATAAAGAGTTGAGAAGAAGGCAAGCCTCGCGCCGTCGTCGTCGTCGTCGTCGTCGCGGCCTCGGCTTCGGCTTCGGCTTCGGTCATATGATCGATTGATTGATTAATTTTTTGGACCAAATTTATTTATAATAGTAAATATTAACAGAAATGTTATTAAATATTTGATTTAATAATAAAATATTAATATTAAAATAAATATTAATATTAAATCCATTTCAGTTATCCAATATTTAGTTTTTTATTTTTGTAACATAAAATTAACTTCTGGAGAGTAAAACATTTGTGGTTTTGTACTCTATTGGAGATTAAATTCTACGTTATTTAACGTTTGTGTCATTCTTTTACAGAAATAACGAATGACAACGGAAACCAAGATGTTTCGAACAACACCGGTATCATTGGCACCGGTTGAGAAACCCGTAAAATTTTCTGGGCTTGATTTCAAGCGCTGTCAGCAAAAGATGTTCTTCTACTTGACTACTCTAAGTCTCCAGAAGTTCATCAAGGAAGATGTTCATGTGCTGTCAGATGAAACTCCAAAAACTAAATGCTTTCTCGTGATTGAGGCGTGGAAGCATTCAGATTTTTTGTGCAAGAATTATATTCTAAGCGGGCTGGAGGATGCTTTGTATAATGTCTACAGTGGAGTGAAAACGTCAAAAGAACTGTGAATAGTGCTTGACAAGAAATACAAAACTGAAGATGTCGGGTTGAAGAAGTTCGTTGCTGCAAAGTTTTTGGACTACAAAATGGTAGATAGCAAGTCTGTTATTACCCAAGTGCAGGAATTGCAAGTGATTATTCACGATCTCTTTGTTGAAGGTATAAGTAGAATTAATACTAATATTGGTAGTATTAATTTTATTATGTTTACTAATAAAATTTTCATTGAAGGTCTTGTCATCAATGAAGCATTCCAAGTAGCAGCAATGATTGAGAAGTTGCCTCCGTTGTGGAAGGACTTCAAAAATTATTTGAAACACAAACGCAAGGAGATGTCCCTTGAAGATCTCATTGTTCGGTTGAGAATCGAAGAGGACAATAAAGATTCTGACAAGAGAGGCCGTGGAAATTCAACAATAATGGGAGCAAATATTGTTGAAGAGAACAAAAAGAGAAAGAAGGTTTCTGGACCGAAATACAACCTAAGCAAGAAGCGGTTCAGTGGAAATTGCTACAACTGTGGCAAAACCGGACACAAATCTATGGAGTGTCGTGCTCCGAAGAAAGACAAGAAGAAGGGTCAAGCAAACATGGTTGAAAAGCATGATGATGTTGATGACTTGTGTGCCATGCTTTCCGAATGCAACTTGGTGGGCAATCCTAAAGAGTGGTGGATTGATTCTGGGGCAACTCCCCATGTTTGTGTTGTTAGAGAAGCGTTTGCTACTTATGCTCCTGTTGGACCCGATGAGACGATTTCTATGGGAAATGCTTCAAAGGC
>ML278772.1:0-21317 GCA_005239495.1 Nicotiana undulata
GGGGGGGGGGGGGGTATTTATAGTTTTAGAGAATGTTAATTTTGTAAATTAAAAATAGGTTAATTTTTAAAGAAAAAAGGGGCTACTATTGCAATTTACCCGTTGGGCAACGGATCCCTGTCAGGGGTGACCGTTGCCAACGGCTAATGGGCCCCACAAGTTTTAAAAAATTAAAAAAAAAACAAAAAAAATATATTTGTGTCGTTGAACCGGACCGGGCCGGTTAAACCGGTACCAACACTGTTCATATGGACCGGGTTTGACCGGTCCGGTTACCCGTTAAAAAAAATGTTCCAACCCCTCTAACCCCCTACCCAGCCCCACCCGGCCCACTATGAACCGGGCCGGTCCGATTCCGATTTTAACCGGTCTGGGCTGGTCCGGTGACGGGTTGACCCGACCCGTTAGCCACCTTTACTTTTTACCCAAGTCTTGTCTATGTTTTTACTAGGTATAGCATGGACCACAGAAATAATAAGAGGCTACCAATTATAGCATTAATTCGAAATTAGCATGAATTAATTCTTACTATAATTAATTGCAATTTATTCCACTAAAAAACTGCAATTGAACTCCTCGGTATGAATTTCGAAAATTCAATAACACTTATTTTAATTCCCCATGTTAAGATCTCAAATATCAGTTAATTAAATTAAATCTTTAATCAACTAATTAAATCCTTTACAATTCCGCTTAAACTATTTCATGTGACGGATACAAAATCCACCGGCCGGGTTTTCACATGAAAAGTTATAAGCTTATATAAAGGGGTATCATCAAACTCAAAACCGAGTCATGGATTCTATCAACTAATTATTATTCATAAATGTTATTCGTTATTGTCCAATCTATTAGGCATACATTAACTCTGAATAGAGTCGTACCTTTTGATAAATCAAAACAATAAACAAATTACATTGATCATAATAATTATATCAAGATTAGGAGTATAAGTTCATTTAATGAATTAGAGAAAATATTTTATATATTCAGTACAAAAACATCTTTTCTCTACTTGGTCCGTTCAATATACACTGAGTATACTAGCACAAGAAGTCGGAGTCAAACCACTCCCATAATCAAGACAAATTATACTATAATCTTGTGCTACAATCATCAAGATATTTTGTCCAATAATATNAATCTTCTGTGCATGAGCTAAGACTCCATACACTAAATTGTCTACTACATAACTAAAAGGACACACATATAATAAATGATCTATTTAAAATAGTACTTTATTGAATTGAATAAATTAAATATATAATTGTTTCATAAATAATAAAACAAAATACTATGTATAAACCTCATGGTTAATAGTATATCCCAACACCGGACTCACCCTTTTAATCCTCCCTGTGAAATCAAACGAGTAGTCTTTGACCGCAACCTTCACACCTCCACACTTCACAGCCATAACAACCGGCAAAGTTTTAAAAATGGTGAATTAAGTAACTATTTGCTCTTTGTAATCTTCTTATCTTTTTTATGAATTTGTTAGAAAATCAGGATTGTTTCTTGGAAGAAATTTTGGAATAAACTCTCTTGTTTGTTGCTTCTTATCACAGTATAAAACACCTCCAATGTATCCAATGCACATGCAATATTAATAGAAGAAACAATCAGAAAAGGACATTCCAACAAGTCATTAAAAGGAACGATTATAGAGGCAAAACATTCTGCAAGGTGCAAAGTAATTTGAAGATAATGGTGTCCATGTAAAAGATAAGCAAGTCGATGTTTGAAGACTGATGAAAATGCAGATGCCGTGACCGGCTCCGATGGGCGGCGGTAACAAGAGGAGAGACGGCAAGTTCGAGTTTACTGGGGGAAGTTTAGTTCAATACATTAGGTTATAAAAGAACTGGGCGGGTCAAATAACTAGCGGGTATTATACCAATATGTATGGACTGAAATTATGTACCACGTGGCCCAATAAATATTGCCGACGCATTAAAATTATGTCCCACACCTGTTACTGTTAAGTCAAGGGGTATATTTAACGATATAAATAAGGGTATAGATATTTTTGGATCAACAGCCGGACGGAGGGTAGTTTTGAATCATTTACCAAACAATATGGGTAGTTTTGACCCTTTTTTGTTGAATTTAAACTTTTTTAACTATTTTTTTAATGAAAATAATATTTTTTTATATTTTTAACATTATTTCTATTTTACGCTCAACGCCATCTTTCAAGTTGACACTCAGAATCATCTTGTTACAATTATCATGACTATACGTAATTTCATCCGACAACATTCTTGTATCGATAAGGAATTCAACTATTATTGTCACGGCCCGAAATCACACCTATCGTGATGGCGCCTATTTCAATACAAGGCAAGCCGATAACCTCAATAAAACACTATAATCTTTTAAGTTTGACAACATAATATATAAATTTAAAAAAAATCCCACAAATGCTGACATAAATACACTCCCAAAATCCGGTGTCGCTGAGCAGATGAGCATCTAAATGAAAACACAATCTGAATGATAAAAATATTGTCTAAAAATATAGAACAACGCAATAACTAAAAGGGAAGAGAGTCAATGTATGCGGACGCCAAGCAGCTACCTCGATAGTCTCCAATAGATGAATCCCCAAATCTAGCAACTGTAGTATCCCAAATTACCTGACTCTGCACACGAGGTGAAGGGTGTAGTGTGAGTACAACCAACTCAATAAGTATCGCAAATAAACAGGCAAGGTGAGAGAAGCTTAATTTGTTGAATTCACTAGTTAAATCAGTATAACTATACCCTGCTCAACATTATTATGGCATGTAAGGAAAAGAAAATAAATAAATCAAATAATGATGAAGAAAATACAAGTTTCACAGATTGCAAGGACAACTCACGTGCTAACAATAGAATCTGCACGATAACTCATGTGCGACACAGACAACTCACGTGTCAATAATATAAATATATGGATCCGCACAGACAACTCACGTGTTGCATGGACAACTCAATATATGTAACTGCATGGATAACTCACGTGCCAAAGTATCAACATATGTAACCGCACGGATAACTCACGTGCTAAAGTATCAATATATGTACTCGCACGGACAAGAGTCCGTGTTGCACGGATAACTCACGTGCCAAAGTATCATACAGTAACAATAAGCAAGGGTATATTATATAATGAATGAAATAAGATTTTCATGTCCCTGGACTGGTATAAATGACATGCTAAAGTGTAGGCGTGTGCAAAGTGTGTTATCGTAATTAATCCAAAAATTTCATCAATGAAAAGCATTTATCAAGTTTGTTCTGGAATTTATACCTCTGAGTAAACACATCATGGTTTAATTAGATTGCATAAATTATTACCACATGTCAGATATCGAAGCTCGAAGCTTATCAGTCATTTATGGGCTTATAGGAGCCCAAGCACAATCCAAAAATAAATACACAACCCTGGTGCCCGCACATGGGACCATCCCCAAACATGTGCGCACCCAAAAATACGTGATTATCACAACCATTCAGGCAACTAGTGCCTCAACTGAGTTTAAACACGATACTTACCTCAAGAACCTCGAATCACTCCGCTAGTAAGCTCTTGCCTCGCGAATCAGCCTCTGAACGCCTCGAATCTTGTAACAATAATTCGATACAAACATACAGTCAACACAAATTATAGGAATCAATTCCAAATGAATATACTAAAATATTTCCAATAAAATCCGAAATTCACCCAAAAAGCAACAATGGGGCTCACATCTCGGAACCCGAAAAAAGTTACAAAATATAGACACCCATTCAACCACGAGTACAACCATACTAAATTTACCAAATTCCGACGTCAACTCGACCTTCAAATCTTAAATTCTTATTTTGAAATTCCTAGGCTAAAATTCTCGAATTACATCTCAAAAACAAATAATCTAGCCGGAATACTCAACGATAATTCAATACTATTGACTAAAAATGGTCACAAGTGACTTACCTCAAGAATCCACGTGAATTTTTTCTGAAAAATCGCCCCAAGCCGTGTGTTTGAACTCCAAAATGACAAAAATGTCGAACCCTTCTAAATTTGTAACCAGTCCAGTGGTTCGCATCTGCGATAAAATTGGCTGCATTTGCAATCTCGCAGATGCGGAGTCCTTCCTCGCTTCTGCGGCTTCCATCGCTTATGATGACAAGAGTTCCACTTATGCGGACTCGCTTTTGCGGTAGCATAACTACTTCTGTCACACTGGCTGACCTTCTTCACTCCGTATCTACGGAGCCTGGCTCGCACCTGCAGGCTTGCAGATGCGGAAGTCTTCACGCACATGTGAAGCAGCCCCAAGTCATCCCCATTTCCGCCTCTGCTCCTAGCCAGCCGCACCTGCGAGCATAACTCCACAGGTGCGATTACACTAGAAGGTAGATAGTTTCCAACTTTGTTCTAAGTCCGATTTCGATCCGTTAACCATCTGAAACTCACCCGAGGTCCTCGGGACCTCAACCAAACACACCAGCAAGTCCTAAAATATCATACGAACTTAGTCGAGGCCTCAAATCACATCAAACAACGCAAAAACCATGAATTACGCCCCAATTCAAGCCTAACGAATTCCAACTTCTTCATTCGATGCCAAAACCTATCAACCCAAGTCTGATTGACCTCAAATTTTGCACACAATTCATAAATGACATAATGGACCTATGAAATTTTCTAGAATCAGGTTCCGACCCCGAGATCTATAAAGTCAACTCCTGGTCAAACTTTCAAACCTACCGTTTCCTAATTTCACCATTTCAAGCCAAAGTAAACTACGGACTTTCAAATATTTTTTTGGAAAAACTCTTAAGTCCAAAATCACCATATGGAGCTATTAGAATCATCAAAAATCTATTCCGGAGTCGTTTACATATAAGTCAACATCCGGTCAACTTTTTCAACTTAAGTTTTTATCTTTGAAACTAAGTGTTTCAATTTATTCCGAAACATCACCGGACCCAGACCAGCTACCCCGACAAGTCACATAACAATTGTAAAGCACAAAATGAGCAGTAAATGGGGAAACGAGGCTGTAATACCCAAAACGACCGGCTGAATCGTTACATTCTCCCTCTCTGAAATAAATGTTCGTCCTCGAGCGGGTTTAGAATCATACCTATAGTCTCAAATAGGTGTGTATATTTGCTCTACATCTCCTGCTCAGTCTCCCAGGTAGATTCTTCAACTGGCTGGTCTCTCCACTACACTTTCACTGAAGTTATGTTCTTTGATCTTAACTTTCGGACCTGCTGGTCCAAAATGGCCACCGGCTCCACATCATAAGTCAAATTACCATCCAATTAACCGTACTAAAATCCAAAACATGAGTCGGATCTCCGACATACTTTCGGTGCACGGATATATGGAACACTGGATGAACACCCGATAGATTAGGCGACAATGCAAGTTCATAAACCAGCTCTCCAATCCTTTTCAAAAGGCTTAATATACCGAGGAATCAACTTGACCTTCTTCTCGAACCTCATAACACCCTTCATAGGCAAAAATCGGAGTAGTACCTTCTCTCCTACCATGTAAGCAACATCACGAACCTTCCGTTCAACATAACTCTTCTATCTAGACTGCGCCGTGGGAAGTCGATCCTGAATCAATTTAACCTTTTCCAAAGCATCTTGAACTAAATAAGTACCCAATAGCCTAGCCTCACCCAGATCAAACCAACCTACTGGACATCGACACCGTCTTCCATACAAAGCCTCATACGAAGCCATCTGAATGCTCGATTGGCAGCTGTTGTTATAGGCGAACTTTTCAAGTGACAGAAATTGATCCCAAAACCCCTCAAAATCTATAACAGAATCGCGTAACATATCTTCCAATATCTGAATAGTGTGCTCAGATTGTCCGTCTATCTGAGGGTGAGATGTTTTACTCAACTGAACATGTATGTCTAACTCTCACTACACTACTTTCCAAAACTGTGATGTGAACTGCGTGCCCCGATCTGAAATGATGAACACCAGCACACCGTGAAGGCGAACAATCTCGCAGATATAAATCTCAGCCAAACGCTCCGAAGAAGATAGATGCAGTTGAACAAAGCTACAATCAAGAAAAAATACCCTTTTCCACATATTGATCATTTACTCGACCATCTTCAGGGAGCGTGGGTGTTCTATAAGATTGATTTGAGGTCTGGGTATCACCAGTTAAAGATTCGAGATTCGAATATTTTAAAGACGGCATTCAGGACCCACTACGGTTATTATGAATTTTTTGTGATGTAATTTGGGCTGAAGGGGAGCCTTGGCGTAACTAGTAAAGTTGTTGTCATGTGACCAGGAGGTCATGGGTTCAAGCCGTGGAAACAATCTCTTGCAGAAAATGTAGGGTAAGGTTGCGTACAATAGACCATTGTGGTCCGTCCCTTCCCCGGACCCCGCACATAGCGGGAGCTTAGTGCACCGGGCTGCCCTTTTTTTAATTTGGGCTGACCAATGCTGCATCAACGTTCATGCACTTGATGAACAATGTATTCCATCCGTATCCTTATTCATTTGTTGTAGTATTTATTGATGATATCCTGGTGTACTCACGTAGCCAGAAGGAGCTTGCACAACACTTGAGTATTTGTATTACAGAGGTTGAGGGAGGAGAAACTTTATGCCAAGTTCTCCAAGTGTGAGTTTTGCCTTATTTCGGTGGAGTTCTTAGAGCATGTGGTGTTTAGTGATGGGATACAGGTAGACCCGCAGAGAGGAGATTCGCAGGCAGTTCGAGCATCTACGTCAGGAGGACCAGTCCGTGACCAAGTATGAGATGTGGTTTTCAGAATTGGCTTATCATGTAGTTTGGTTGGTTCCCACATAGAGGGAGAAGATCAGGAGGTCCATTAAAGGCCTCAACCAGCAGTTCCGTTTTGTTACGACTCTGGGAAATGTAGCAGGTGCTAAATTCGACGAGGTGGTTGATAGTGCTCGACGGCTAGAGATGGTCCGTATTCAGGAGCGTGAGGAGAGAGAGGCCAATAGGTCTCGTGGTCCGGGTAATCCCAATGGTGTTCAATCTGGGGGAAAACCCTACCACAATAGGGATAGTCCTTATAGGCCTGCTTAGATGGCTCATTCAACCTAGCGTGGTGCATCAGATAGCCACAGTTCTTACAGTGCTCGCTCAGGACAGTCCTTATTCAATGCATTACCAGCGCATAGTTCTCACCATGCCTCGTCTGCTCGGGCTTCTACAGGCAGTGCCTCGGGTTATCAAGAGCAGCAGCTCCGTCAGATGAGGGGTTGTTTCGAGTGCGGGGACTTGGGTCATATCAAGAGAGATTGCCCTAGATTGTTGAGTGGGGTTCCACAAGAGAGTTCTCGGCCGATGGTACCATCACCAGCAGTTCCACCACCCACCCACCCAGATCAGGGTGGGGCTCAGGCATCTAGGGGTCACCCAAGAAGGGGAGGCCGATCAGGTGGCGGTCAAGCCCGATTCTATGTTATTCATGCTAGGCTAGATGTCGTTGCTTTCTGATGGAGTGATCACGAGTATGTCTCACTGTGCCACATAGAAGCTTCTATATTATTTGACCCTTGTTCCACATATTCGTATGTATCATCATATTCAATATTAGGCAAGCCGATAACATTAATAAAACATTATAATTTTTTAAGTTTGACAACGTAATATATAAATTTATAGAAAATTCCACAAATACTGATATAAATACACTCCTAAAATCCGGTGTCACTGAGTACATGAGCATCTAAATGAAAACACAGTCCGACTGATAAAAATATTGTCTGAACATAATGAACAACGTGATAGCTGAAAGGGAAGAGAGTCAAGGTCTGCGGACGCCAAGCAACTACCTCGATAGTCTCCAACAGATGAATCCCCAAATCTAGCAACCGATGTATCCAGAAGTACGTGGATCTGCACACGAGGTGCAGGGTGTAGTATCAGTACAACCAACTCAATAAGTAGCGCAAATAAACAGGGCAAGGTAAGAGAAGCTTAATTTGTTGAATTCACTAGTTAAATCAGTACAATTATATCCTCCTCAACAATATTATGGCATGTAGGGGAAAGAAAACAAGTAAATCAGATAATGATCAAGAAAATACAAGTTTCTACACATTGCACGAACATTTCACGTACTGCACGAACAACTCACGTGCTAATAATAAAATATGCACAGACAACTCACGCGCGACACAAACAACTCACGTGTCACTAATACAAATATATGGATCCACAGGAACAACTAACGTGCCAAAGTGTCAATATATGTAACCGCACAGACAACTCACGTGCTGCACGGATAACTCACGTGCCAAAGTATCAATATATGTGTCCGCACGGACAACTCACGTGCTCCACGGACAACTCACACGCCAAAGTATCATACAGTAGCAATAAAGCAATGGTACGTGTATATAATGAATGAAATAAGATTCTCATGTCCCTGGACTGGTATAAATGACATGCTAAAGTTGAGGCATGTGCAAAGTGTACTATCGTAACTAATACGGAAATTTCATCAATGAAAAGCATTTATCAAGTTTGTTCCGGGATTTAAACCTCTGAGTAAACACATCATGTTTTAATTAGATCGCATAAATTATTACCACATGTCAGATACCGAAGCTCGAAGCTTGTCAGTCATTTCTGGGCTTATAGGAGCCTGAGCACAGCCCAAACATAAATACACAACCCTGGTGCCCGCGCATGGGACCATCCCCAAATATGTGCGCACCCAAAATCACGTGACTATCACAACAATTTAGGCAACTAGTGCCTCAATCGAGTTTAAATACGATACTTACCTCAAGCAACTCGAATCACTTCGCTAGCAAGCCCTTGCCTCGCGAATCGGCCTATGACAGCCTCGAATCCAGTCACAATAATTCGATACAATCAACACAAATTATAGGAATCAATTCCATATGAAAATATTAAAATTTTCCCAATAGAATATGAAATTTACCCAAAAATCAATTGTGGGGCCCATGCCTTTGAACCCAACAAAAGTTACAAAATATGGACACCCATTCAACCACGAGTCCAACCATACTAAGTTTACCAAATTTCAACATCAATTCGACCTTCAAATTTTATATTCTTATTATGAGATCCTTGTCCTTGAATTCTCGAATTACACCTCAAAAACACGTAATATAGTCGGACTACTCAATGATAATTCAATATTATCGACCAAAAATGGTCACAAGTGACTTACCTTAAGAATCCTCGTGAATTTTCTCCGAAAAATCGCCCCAAGCCGTGTGTTTGAACTCCAAAATGACAAAAATGTGCTTTTATAACCAGTCCAGTGGTTTCGCATATGCGATAAAATTGGTCGTATATGCAGTATTGCAGATGCGTAGTCCTTTCTCGCTTCTGCGTCTTCCATCTCTTCTGCAAACAAGAGGTCCGTTTCTGCAGACTCGCTTTGGCAGTAGCACAACCGCTTCTATGACACTGGCTGCCCTCCTTCACTCTACATCTGCGAAGCTTGGCTCGCACCTGCGGGATCACAGATGCGGAAGTCTTCATGCACCTGCGACGCAGCCCTAGGACAGCCCCATTTCCGCTTCTGCGCCTAGCCAGTCGCACCTGTGTAGCGCACATATGAGCATAACTCCGCATGTGCGATTGCACCAGAAGGCAGATAGTTTCCATCTTTGTTCTAAGTCAGATTTCGATCTGTTAACAATCCGAAACTCACCCGACACCCCCGGGACCTTAGACAAATACATCAAAAATTCCTAAAACATCATACTAACTTAGTCGAGGCCTCAAATAATATGATACAACGCTAAAACCACAATTCACACCCCAATTTTTCCAACTTCTACATCTGATGCCCAAACCTATCAAATCAAGTTCGATTGACCTCAAGTTTTGCACACAAGTCATAAATGACATAACAGACCTATGAGAATTTCCATAATCGTATTCCGACCTCGATATCAATTGTCACGACCCAAATTCCCAACCTTAGTGATCGTGATGGAGCCTAACACCACACTTGCTAGGAAAGCCAATGTTAGAAGTCGATTGACTAATTTTCCTTAATTAATTACTTCAGCATAAATAATTTAATTTAAATGAACTTAATTAAATTAATTCCCAACAACCATAAAATAAAATAATAAAAATGACCAATTAAATGAAACGAACCACGAAATAATTATAATAACAACTCTAAGACTACCCCAGGGTCTGGTGTCACAATCCACGAACTACTAAAGAATGCTACAAATAATGGCTGAAAGAAATACTGTAATTGTTCTGAATAAAATAAAACAATGTATGTAGATATAGGAGAAGACTCTCGGATATCTGTGAACGCCGGCAGATGTACCTCGTGTCTCCAAATGAACGGGTGGTCGTCCTGAAATCCTCTACTGCTTATTAATACCTGGATCTGTGCAAAAGAGCACAGAGTGTAGTATCAGTACAACCGACCCCATGTACTGAGTAAGTGCCAAGTCTAACCTCGGCGAAGTAGTGACGAGGCTAAGTCGGGCTTCAACAATATAATCTTTAACAACTATAAATAATAAGGCCAGAAAGAAGTCTAAACAAATAGATAAATAAGTGCTGCAACAAAATAAAATAACTCAGCTATAATCACCTCTCAAATAACTCTTCAAAATTCCAAACTTTAACTTTGAATAAAATAGTGCTAAAATATTTAAAGAGTAGTAAAATAGACATTTTAGCTTTTCAAAACTTTGATTCTTTTTTTCTTGAAAAAAAATCAATAAAATATAAATATAAATATCCTTCCTTATCTCTCCTTGTTGCGGCGTGCAACCCGCTCCCACCAGACATATCATATCAATTTATTCAAAATTTCACAAATCAGGCCAAGCCTTTGACAATACTTTCGTTTCATTAATTATAAATAATAAACTGCATTTTTCTCATGACTTCATCAATAACCTCTCAACCATGAAACCAACAAGAACATAATTATATATATATATTTATTCCATAAAACAATACCAACCTCTCAGCCATATTTATATCACGAGGAAACCAGCTCAAACAACCAATACTTTTTCCAAATAGTCACAACAATAACTAACAACAATTCAACAAGGCCAAATAGTCATAGAAACAATAATGAACATGTAACAGTTAAGACAATAATCAAATAAGTGGGGAACGTGAAAGGGGGATCATGTTTAACAAATAATTTGGGTGGTGCATAGATACTCGTCACCACACATATACACTACGCCCATTCAATTCACATAACAAACAAGTGGGGAGTCCTATTCCCTCAAGCCAAAGTTAGACAAAACACTTACCACAATTCTGCAGGCCACTCAATGCTCAACTATTGCTTTTCCTTTTGAATTCACCTCTAACTTGCTCGAATCTAATCAAAATTAACTTAATATCATTAACTAATGCTAAAGGAACTAACTTTGTTGAAAAATATAATTTTTCTTAAGTTTTCTCAAAAAAGTGAAAACCCGACCCCGGACCCGCTTAATCAAAACTCGGGGTTCAGATCAGATTACGTTTACCCATTCACCCACGAACTCAAATATGCTATTAGTTTTAAAATCCGAGCTTAATTTGATATAAAAATTCAATTTTTACAAAACTCCCTAATTCTACCCAAATCATAGATTTTTACCATGAAAATCCTTTGTTTTTGCTTTAAAAGTGATGCAAAATAATAAGAAATTGAAAGAACAAGGTTTGGAATTGATTACCTATGAATTAGGGATGAAGATTGTTGAGGAAAATTCGTTTTTAGGGCTGGAACCTCGAAAATTTTGAGAAGAAAGGGCTCTGCCCGTTTTTAACATGTATTTATATTAGCTGGGCTGGGCAACTGTGCGATCGCGGATAAAGAGGTGCGATCGCACAAGGTAAGAGAGCTGGGCACTGCGATTGCGGGTGGGGGTATGCGTTCGCACAGGGGTAGGTGGGGAGTGCACAATGCGGTCGCGGAGCACACTGTGCGATCGCACAACTTACCTGGACAGTGCTTCGCGATCACACTCCAAGAGCTGCTTTCGCACAATAAACAATTTGGGACCCCTGAAGACTACACTATGCGATCACGGTTATACCTATGTGATCTCATAGTATACAAAAACCTGGACACCAGATATTGAAAAATCAGCAGTGTTTTTCAAGTGTAAAACACCCCGTGGCCTATCCAAAACTCACCCGAGCCCTCGGGGCTCTAAAGAAATCATGCACGCAAGTCTAAAAATATCATACGGACTTGCTTGTGCGATAAAATCATGAAAATACCATGTAAATCTATGAATTAAACCTCAAAACTCATCATTTTCATCAAGAACTCTTAAAGTTCATAATTTCTCAATCGGATGTCCGAATCACGTCAAACGAACTCCGTTTTTTACCAAATTTCACAGTTAGCCTTTTATTATCATAACGAATTTATACCGGGCTCCGGAACCAAAATACGGACCTGATACCAATGATTTTAAACATTATTTCTTTTCTTTAATTCAAAAACATTTCAGCAAAATAATTTCTTTCAAAAATTGATTTCTAAGGCTTGGGACCTCGGAATTCATTTCCGGGCATACGCCCGAGTTCCATATTTTACTACGGACCTCCCGGTATCGTCAGAACACGGATCCGGGTCCGTTTACTAAAAATGTTAACCAAAGTCAACTTTTATCAAATTTAAATTCTAAAACTCCCTATTTTTCATATTTTCAAATAAAAGCTTTCCGGTTTCACGCCCGGATTGCGCACGCCAATCGAGGTATTTAATTTTGGTCTTTTTATGGTTTTTAAGCATGGAACGGAGTCTAATTTTATAAAATGACCCCTTGGGTCATCACATCAATAAAGTCAACTCCCGGTCAAACTTCCAAATTTATCATTTCCTAATTTCACCAGTTCAAGCCAAAATCAAGTACGGACCTCCAAATTATTTTTCGGACACGCTCTTACGCTAAAATCACCATACGAAACTACTGGAATCATCAAAACTCTATTATGGATTCGTTTACACATAAGTCAACATCCGGTCCACTTTTTCAACTTAAGTTTTTATTTTTCAGACTAAGTGTCTCAATTCATTCCGAAACCTCACCGGACCCGAACCAACTACCCCGACAAGTCACATACTAACTGTAAAGCACAAAATGAGTAGTAAATTGGGAAACGGGACTGTAATACTCAAAATGAACGGCCGTATTGTTAAAATTATGCTAATGAAGACATTACTGCAAAGATTGAGGAAAGAGATGTACGGAAATGCAAGGCAAGTCTTCTACTAATATGGAGGCATTGAGTGATAGAATTAGAGATGATATTGTTGATAAATATTATGATGTGTGAGTGACTTTGCTTATTATTTCATGGTTGATTATCAGTATATAGTAATTTGTGGAATAAACTTCTAATTCATATTGAATGATGACAATAAGTAATTATACTAGATAATATTATATACTTTGATATAACTATATATGTTATTTTGATTTAAATCTGTAATATGTATGTTTACTTTATGTTTATATTTTAATTAAATAAAAAAGTCTCTTACGATAGATATTTAAGTTCGTTTTTCTCTTTTTGAAATAATTATAAGAGCTTGGTGCTATCATTTTTGGTAATTTGACACTCAAAAGCACTTTTTAGAAAGATTGGCCAAACAAAATTTGTTTACCAACTGCTGCAAAAGGTACTTCTTAAATGAATTGACCAGACACAAACTATTTATTTTTCAAAAGTACTTTAAAAAAAGCACTTTTAGAAAAAGTATTTTTCAAAATAAGTATTTTGGCATCTTGTCCAAATGAGCTCTAAGTATGTCTCCTACTTCATCGAGGTCTATGTCAGATGGCCTTTACTCTCAAATCATGGAATGTAGTTTTTGAACGCATGATAAAGATAATGAAGTTGATTATCATCTTTATTATCGGTGTGCCCACTGATTTTAATGCATTCCATTTTTAATAGTATTTAATAGATAACAGTCATGCATCTCATCTCTCAAATTAAAACATTTCAATCCTTTTTAATCTGATTTTTCTAGGATCAACCAATAACTGACCTCTAAGTTTAGAGTCAAACATATTACAGTATCAATTCATGATCTTTTGGCTCTCCTTTTAGGGTCACCCTTTGGCTTTTCAGTTGCCCAGTTCACATATTTCTAGAATGAACTCTTAATTGGTTTAATTTTTAGGCAACATGCCGCTATGACTTTTATATTTTCTAGGGATAACTTCTAATTCATTAATCTGCGTGTATATATGTGTAGCTCTCTTCACCTAATCCTAGTCACTCTCTAGCTCATCATATCTGGCGAAAGGGAGAACTCGAATGTTTTTATAGATTTTCTTCTTAAAGACTTTTTCACAATTCTATATATGATTTTTACATGAATTTGAAGACCCGCAAACTTGAAGCTCTTTAATATGAATTCTCAACTTAAAGATTTTGTTGTGTGATTCGAAGTGGATGTTACAATATATTGTCTATAGCACATTTGGATTTATACTAAAATCTGGTCGCATTTAGAACTTAGTTAAGGTAATTGTTGGGATTGAATGTTTGAAGACTACCATTGTTGAGTTTGAAGCCTTTTAATATGCAAAGTGTGAATATGACAGGAGAAAATTATATTATTGATATTGACAATGATACAATGAGCCCTATATATATACAACTAATACAAGGGATTATGGTTATTTACTACTATTTTACTATCAAACTAACATTCCCCCTCAAGCTGGTGCATATAAATCATATATACCAAGCTTGTTACATATATAACTAATACGAGGACCAGTGAGGGGCTTGGTGAAAATATCAGCAAGCTCATCATTCGACTTCACAAATTTTGTAGCAATATCTCCTAAGAGTATCTTTTCTCTAACGAAGTGACAATCAATCTCGATGTGTTTAGTCCTCTCATGGAACATTGGATTTGATGCAATATGAAAGGCATCTTGATTATCGCACACAAGTTCCATCTGGCTGATTTCACCAAATTTCAACTCCTTGAGCAATTGTTTGATCCAAATTAGCTCACATGTTTCCACGGCCATTTCTCGATATTCTGCTTCTGCACTAGATCGAGCAACTACATTCTGTTTCTTGCTCTTCCAAGACAACAAATTTCCTCATACTAAAACATAATATCCAAACGTAGAACGTCTGTCAGAATGTGATCTTGCCCAATCAGCATCTGAGTATCCAACGATTTGCTCATGGCCTCAATCCTTAAACAGTAACCCTTTGCATGGAGTCGATTTTATTTACTGAAGAATGCGGACAACTGCATCACAATAACTATCACAAGGAATCCATAAACTGACTTACAACACTCACATGAAAGGAAATGTCAGGTCTAGTCACTGTGAGATAATTTAATTTACCAACCAGCCGCCTATATCTTGCAGGATCATTAAGCGGCTCCCCCTGTCTTGGCATAAGTTTAGAATTCGGATCCATCGGAGTGTCAAACGGTCTACAACCTTTCATTCCCTTCTCCTCAAGAATGTCTAAGGCATACTTTCGTTGTGATATCACAATACCCGAGCTAGACTGAGCGACCTCAATACCCAGAAAATACTTTAGTTTGCCCAGATCCTTAGTCTGAAAGTTTTGAGAGAGATGTTTCTTCAATTTAGTAATACCATCCTAATCATTGCCGGTAATAACAATATCGTCAACATAGACCACCAGATAAATACAAAGACTCGAAGCAGAATGCCGATAAAACACAGAGTGACCAGCTTCACTCCGAGTCATGCCAAACTCCTAGATAACTGTGCTGAAATAACCAAACCAAGCTCGGTGAGACTGCTTTAGACCGTAAAGTGACCGGCACAAGCGACATACAAGGCCACGAGACTCCCCTTGAGCAAAAAAACCCAGGTGGTTGCTCCATATAAACTTCATCCTCAAGGTCACCGTGTAAAAAAGCATTCTTAATGTCCAACTGATAGAGAGGCCAATGGTGAACAACAACCATGGATAGAAAAAGGCGGACTGATGCTACCTTAGCCACGGGGGAGAAGGTATCACTGTAATCGAGCCCAAACATCTGAGTATATTCCTTGGCAACAAGACGGGCCTTAATTCGATCAACCTTGCCATCCGGACCAACCTTGACTGCATACACCTAGCGACAACCAACAGTAGATTTACTTGAAGGAAGAGGAACGAGCTCCCAAGTACCACTCATATGTAAAGCAGACATCTCGTCATTCATAGCCTGTCGCCATCTTGGATGAGACAATGCCTCACCTGTAGACTTAGGGATCTAGGAGAAGCCACACTAGACTCCCCAACGGTTGGAATGGTAAGACTTCTGTGGCGCTAGGTGAAGGAGGAGATATCCTCAAAGATCGGTATAGGTAAGACCTCAGATATATCGAGGTGGTCAGAAGAGGTAAAGAAAGGTTTAGACTAAAAAAATATGACGTCAAATGACATAAGGTACTTACGAAGATCAGGTGAGTAACAACGATATCCCTTCTGAACCACGAATAACCAAGGAAGACACACTTGAGAATACGAGGAGCTAACTTATCTTTCCCAGGGGTTAAGTTATGAACGAAATAAGTGCTCCCAAAAATACGAGGGGGAAGAGAGTATAAGGGTGACTGAGGAAACAATACTAAATGTGGAATCTGATTTTGGATGGGAGATGAAGGCATATGATTAATCAAATAACAAGATGTGAGAACTGCATCACCCCAAAGCAACGGAACATGAGATTCAATGATAAGTGTGCGAGCTGCTCAATGAGGTGCCTATTCTTTCTCTATGCAACCCCATTTTGCTGAGGGGTATAAGGACAAGAGGTTTGATGAATAATTCCTTGAGAAGTCATAAACTGCTGAAATTGAGAGGATAAATATTCTAAGGCATTATCACTGCGAAAAATGCTAATAGAAACACTAAATTGATTTTTGATCTTATCACAAAAATTCTGGAATATAGAAAACAACTCAGAACGATATTTCATTAAGATAATCCAAGTACATCTTGAATAATCATAAATGAAACTAACAAAATAATGAAATCCCAAGGTTGAACTGACTCTACTAGGACCCCATATATCAGAATGAACTAAAGAAAAAACAAACTCTGCATGACTCTCAATACTACGAGGAAAGGAGGCTCGGGTATGTTTCCCGAGCTGATATGACTCACAATCTAATGTAGATAAACTAGACAAATTAGGCACCATCTTCTAAAGCTTGGATAAGCTTGGATGTCCTAAACGTCTGTGAATTAGGTCTGGATGATCTGTAACTAGACATGCCTTGGAGGAATTTAGTGAGTTAAGGTAGTAAAGGCCTTTTGATTCAAGTCTTGTTCCAATCGTCTGTTCCATACTGCGGTCCTACATAATAAAAGAATCATCAATAAAATATATACCGAAATAGAGGGTATGAGTCAAACGAATAACATATGCAAGATTAAAAGGACAACTTGAGACATAAAGAACGGAATCTAGAGTGACAAAGGGTAGGGGATTCGCTTGTCCAACTCCTTTGGCTTTAGTTTGATACCCATTGGCTAAAGTAACAGCGGGAAGAGACTATGAATACACAATATTTGACAAAAGTGATTTATTACCAAAGATATGATCAGAAGCGACCGAGTCCACAACCCATTGTCCGAGAGTACTAGACTTGGAAATAAAAGCAAAAGAATTTCCAGCAACAGAGGCTACTTGTGGAGATGTCTGCTTACTTGATCGATATTGAAGGAACTCATTATACTCCCCTTCAGATAAAGAAAATACCTGGTTACCTGTAGTCTTGGTTTGAGAAACATAAGCATTTTTGGGTGGTCGACCAGGTAAAGAATAACACACATCACGAGTGTGTCCAAGTTTATGACAATAATAGCACTTGGGTCTAAATCTTCCGAAACAACCTCCTCCTCGTCTATTCTCCATATTTTGAGATGCTCGATTCTCCACTGTCTGGGATGTGAGAACAGAGGAGTCAAGTGTCTGTGATGAGATCACTGGGTGACTTGGTGATGCAGCAAGGCGAAGTAATCGAGAGAATAATTCATCAACTGTAGGGACAGTCGAGCTAGCCAAAATCTGGTCACGTACCGAATCAAGGTCATTCGGAAGTTCAGCGAGTGTAAGAACTAGAAACATCTTCTGTCGTTGCTCTTGTTTATTTTCAATACTAGCAGAAACTGGCATCAACTTCTAAAATTCTTCCATGACTGCTTGTACTTGTCCCAAGTAAGTAGACATATATGATTCCTTTATCTTCAAGCTTGTCATTCGCGATATCACATCATAGAAACGATATATGTCATTAGTGTATAAAGTACGAGCCTTTTCCCAAACTAAATAACATGCTTGGAATGGGCGAAACAAAGGCATCAATTTGTAATCAATAGATCACCACAAAATACTTCATAACTGAGCATCGATCTTTTCTCAATGTGCTTTGGCCTTGTCATCTCCCTCACTAGCTTGTTTGGTTAAGTGATCTTGAACACCTTGACCTTTACACCACAACTCAACAGATGAGGCCCAAAATAAATAATTGGAACTCCCAAGTAGGGGTTCAGAAGTAATCATCAAGATTGAATTTCCAACACCACTGTTTTTGGACCCAAAAGCATCAAGTCCGAGACACATGGTTGGATTAAAGAGAGGGCTAGCAAAACTATCAACAAATAATAGAAGAAATCTGGATACTTTTGCCGGAAAAACTACTATAGCTGCCGGAAATTTTTTAAAGTGCTTGGAATCAAAAATAAAAGCACAGGTAGGGTCAGAATTGCACGTAGGTCCGCCTGTTCTGAAGAAGCAATTTCAAAATTTTGCTGGAAAGGGGTCCATACGCCGGTGCGTGGACCAGATATCGCCGGAAAAAAGTTTTCTTCGGGTGGCACGTGACGGCGCGTGAGAGGCTGTCTGCCGGAGGTGTTTGGTAACCGGGGGTTGGGGGTCCTTGTGGTGGTGTTGGTTTTTGCACACCACCGATGGAAATTGGTTTTTTTCGAAAAACAAACCTAAAAGGTCGCCGAAATTGAAGCACATCGAATGTTTTGGCTGGGTTTTCTTTCCCGGATATTTTCTCACTGCTACTCTGATACCATGTGAGAAATATGACACGTAAAAATTATATTATTGATATTGACAATGATACAATGAGCCCTATATATATATAATATATGTCCTACTCTTAATACATATGGGATTAAGATTATTTACTACTATTTAACTATCAAACTAACAATGAAAAAATTCAATTAACCAATAGTATACGGTTATGATATAGAATATACTATAAAATTATAATATTATATTAATATATACTTTTGCAATAGTATCTCTACAATAATATACTATAACAATATGTTGTAATAGTATACAATGTGCTATAATATTATACTATAATAATATATAATATACCGCAACATCATACTATATTAGTATACAATATACTACAATAGTATATTATAATGTTATATAATATATTAAAACAATATACTATGTAGAGTATATTTTAGAATATTGAATGAATATTTACTATATCAGTTATCTTTTCTTATTTTATAAAAAAAGAATAAAGAAAACCATGTTAGTATCATAGTATACTATAATAATATACTTCAACTGCTACTATAATATTATTTTTGGTATACTATATGCTTGAATAAGTTAAATTTTGATAATTAATTGTTACACCCCATGTTTTCGTACGTAAAAGTACGCCATAAGTCAATTGATGTAAGCTCAGAAATGGGATCATCTTTGAAAGTACATAAAGTAAGTTAATCATTTTAACATGGAGTTTACAAATATTGAGGATCATGAACAACAAGTACAAAGAAGGTTGGAAGGTTCAGAAGCTAAGGATCTGAAGAAAATAAGTTTCGTCGAAAGTCGACAAGTTGGGAATGTTATAACATGTACTTTTGGGGTAAGAATAGGGTGCTAAAAATGACAAGGAAGTTATTTTAAGAGTTATTTTTGTCTTATGATAGTCATGTGTTATGTTTTTAAGTCAAGCGAGTTGTGGAACAAAAGTTGGCAAAGATCATCACAAGTTACACTCATAAGTTTTACTGAAATTTAGGTCAAATATAACTGTGACTTTCTCCCAATATACTTAGAGTTATGGTGTGTTCCACCCATTAAATTAAAAATCTATGAGTATATTTCTAACTCATTAAACCGTTTGTCAATATGACAGCGGAGTAGAGAAATATATGCATTTTTGTTAGACTGCGCAAGCTGCTAGGTGACAAGTAGGTGTGTCACATACTTGCTTAAATGAGAGTCCGAAAATGGGCCAGTTCGGGCTGTCCAAAGAGAACTTCTAAAGGCCTATTTCATTCATATAATACAGTTATAAGAGGGTAAAATAACCATACCTAAACTCCTGCAAACATCCTCCCCAAAAAATTGCACATAAACCCTAATTGAATTTCTCTCTTTTTCAAGTTCTAGTTGGAGGAAAAACCTTGAGTTGGAAGAACCAAGATAGGAGCTGAGTTATTCAACAAATAAGGTAAGTTTACTGCTCTCTTTCATCCATTTTTTTTGCTGGAGATGTCTGGAAAGTCGTTATAATTGTAAGAACCCACGGGAAGGTGATAGGAAGCCGTGAGTTCGAGTTATTCACTTGTAGCGAACTGTTTTGTGGATTGTTTTGTGTTGATATTGGATTGAGTGTTTTACTACTTTTTTATGGAGTTTTGGAGGATAAAGGGTGTGGAGAATCACCATATAAATTCAAGGTGGTGGGATGGTCATTCATTGTAAAAATTTTGGGTTGTTTGATGCTACTATGGTGATCGTTTTGTGTATGAAGATATTGGGGTGTGTTGGGCTGTTTTATAGTATTATGTGGTGTATATAAGGTTGGAAAATAATGTATATATGTTGATATTATTGTGTTATGTTGTTGGTATTATCTTGAATTTGGAGGAAGTAAGGATTATTGGGGATATGCTGCCCATTTTAATACAAAATAAGCTTGCCGTTCCTTGTGCGATAGTTGTACCTTTCGTAACTTAATGATAGTATTATTGTTGTTGTTGTAAATTAAGGTGCGAAGAGGCGAGTTCAACTTGGTGATTGGAAAGATTATGATAAGGTATATTAAGGATAAACCTTTTCTTCATTTTGGCATGATCCTGTAACTACATGTGTTTGATAACGAGGCATAAAGAGAAGTTCTTATTTTTGAATTTATGTACATTATCCTAGTCTCATAAGTTTCAATATTCTCCCTTATCAGGACTTCATATTAGTTTAGTATTGTCTTCTTTCATTCAAGAGAGCAGAGTGTGTGTGTGTGTGTGTGTGTATATATATATATATATATATATA
>ML278776.1:0-16374 GCA_005239495.1 Nicotiana undulata
CTTAGTGAGTATATATTCTACCTCTCGTCACTACACTTTACGAGTTTAGACGGGATACTCACTTGGTACATATTTTTTTATATGTACTCATGCTGCACATTCTTTTCTTTTCTGCACTTGATTGTGCAGGTCTTGAGGCTGGTCCGTCTGGTCGTTCGTCTGCTGATAGATACTGATCGCAGTGTCGCTCCATACGGTGAGCTGTCTTCTCGGCGTCATCCTGACAGCACCTCTGGAGCCTTCTAGTTTTATTTTTGGTCAGTCTTTTATTCCATACTGCGGCTTGTATTTTTTGTATATATGTATTTCAGTTGCTGTATCTATGTAGCCGCCCGTTGAGACTGTGACACTAGTCCTGGCACACACTTGTTGTAGTTATGATTGGGTTTTAGGGGTTGTATATTTTTGGCCTAGATGTGGTTCAGCTGGTATCTGCGATCTGACCTCATATCGCTGTTATATTCCGCATTATATTTGTTATAAATTGTAAATAACTGGAATATCGAGTTCTAGGTTAGTATCTCCTAAGGATTCATATGTTGGCTTGCCTAACCTCGCCGTTAGGTGCCATCATGACCTGAACCGGGTTTTGGGTCGTGACATTTTACCACCGGAGTGAAGGGATATGACTTGACAAAGCAAGAAATTGAGTCAGTCTTGATTAAAAAGTTTGGAGAAACACTTACCAAAGAAGCGTTAACTTGGTATTCTCTTCTCCCTGAAAATTCTATTGATTCTTTTGCTGAGCTTGCAAATTCTTTTATAAAAGCGCATTCTGGTGCACAAAAAGTCGAAAAAAGAATAGAGGACATATTTAAAATAAAACAAGGAGACACGGAGCTACTTCGTGAATTTGTAGACATGTTTCAATGCGAAAGAATGCTGTTACCAAGGGTACCTGACAATTGGGCAGCCATGGCATTCACAAGCAATTTAAATGATAAAAGCTCAGAAGCCACGAGAAGACTCAAGGAAATCCTGAGAGAATTCCCAGCTACGACATGGAACAATGTCTATAACATGTATAATGCCAAGTTACGTATAGAAGAGGACACCATCGCCCAAACAAGGGCTGAAGATTGCACTAGTTCCAGACGCTCCGAGCCAGAAAAAAGGTCAGGTAAAAACAGGTACGACCCTTATATGGGACCTTCAGAACGAGGAACTCGTCCCAGGTTCGAAAATACTTGGTCAGAATTTAGAACATCAAATAGAGATATAGACTCATCCTCATCAGTCTCTAGAAAGGATCAGGATGAACGAAACAGAGGTAATACAAGAATTGGAGACCACACCTTCAATGTAAGTACTTCTGAACTAATTTTAGTATTGAGAAATATGGGTGATAAGGTTTGATGGCCCAAAGAAATGTGGTCAAACCCAAACAAAAGGAACCCAGATTTTTGGTGTGATTTCCATAATGATCATGGACACAGAACGACAGATTGAAGATTTTTGCAAGGTGAGGTAGAACAATTATTGAAAAAGGGCTACCTAACAGAATTGTTTAGTGAAAAAGGTAAGCAGGCATACATGAAGAACAGGCAGGAGCCCCCAAAACCACCATCTCCAAAACGAAAAGTCATCGTGATACACATAGGTGAAGAGGTGAACGAAGTGGTCTGTAAAAGAACTACAAAGTTCACAATTACACACGGGAAGCGGATTCGTGAAGATTTGGAAGTAGACAATATATCCTTCGATGAGGCAGACATCAACGGATTAATGCTTCCTCACCAGACGCTCTGGTAATATCCTTACTTATACATGATTCTAACGTAAAAAAAGTGTTGATTGATCCAGGAAGTTCAGTCAACACCATTTTACTAAGAGTCGTGGAAGAAATGCTACTGGGGAATCAAGTAATCCCAAAAGCACGAGCCATATCAGGATTTGATAAATCTACAGTTATAATGAAAGGGGAAATTGAACTTAGCACTTATGCTGAGGGAGTAATTAAAAGTACCAGGTTCCAAGTTATCGATACCGACATGGCCTATAATGTAATCATGGGGAGACCATGGATCCCCGACATGAAAGCAATACCATCCACCTTGCATCAAGTAATTAAATTCCCTTCCGAATGCGGAATTCAATATATTAGAGGTGATTAGCAAATTTTGAGGAATATAAATTTCGTGGTACATTACAACAAAAAAGTAGAAGCGGAAGAATCAAAAGATAGGGAAGTCTCCAAAACATAAGACATTGCTCAAACAGGTATGGAAGAAATAATTACCCAAACAGGTATGGAAGAAATTATTTCCCAAACAGGTACTGAAGAAAATAGTAACGAGAAGGTGAACCAAGTCACCACAGAAGTAGTATCCAATCATACAAATGTAGATTCCATACTTGATGTCATTCAGGAACCAGAGGAAGACGAACAAATCAAAACGACTATGGAAGAGCTCGAAGTTATTCCATTGTTCAAAAGCCTGAACAAAAAGTTCACATAGGCACGAGGCTGAACCCCAGTCGAAGAGGTAAGTTAATTTATTATTTAAAAGCTAATGCAGATTGCAATGCATTGTCCCATTTGGACATGACAGGTATCCCACCAGAAGTGATGACTCATAAGCTAAATGAAGATCCATCCTTCGTACTTGTTAAGCATAAGAAAAGAAAGCAAGGGCCATTCAAGAACCAAGTAATTGACGAAGAGGTACAAAAACTCTTGAAAATTTGTTCAATACGAGAGGTAACATGCCCTAACTGGTTAGCTAACATTGTAGTGGTGACTAAGAAGAATGGTAAATTGAGAGTATGCATAGATTACACAGCTTAAATAAAGTATGCCCCAAAGATTCATTTCCATTACCAGATATAGATCAAATGATTGATGCCACCGCAAGTCATGAATTTTTAAGCTTTCTAGATGCGTATTTTTGTTATAATCAGATGAAAATGGATCCCTCAGACGAGGAAAAAACTTCCTTTATTACAAACAGGGGGACTTACTATTACAAAATCATGCCTTTTGTCCTGAATAATGTTGGAGCCACGTATCAGAGGCTAGTAACCAAGATGTTCCAGCAACATTTGGGAAAGACGATGGAGGTTTACATCGATGACATGCTGGTGAAATCAACACATGCGGAGGATCATTTCCAACACCTTTCTATTACCTTTGAAATTTTACACAGGTATAATATGAAATTGAATCCAGAAAAATGCGCCTTTGGCGTAGAATCAGGTAAGTTTTTGGGTTTCCTTGCATCAAATAGAGGAATAGAGGTAAATCCTTCTCAAAATAAAGATATAGAGGAAATACCCAATATATTTACGAACAAAAAAGAAGTTCAAAGACTAACAGGCAGAATTGCATCCTTAGGAAGATTTATTTCCAGGTCTTCGGAGAAGAGTTTTAATTCTTTTTTAGTTCTTAAAAAGCACAATCAGTTCGAATGGACTGAGGAATGTCAGCAGGCTATCAAAGATCTGAAGGCTTATCTATCAAAACCCCTGTTGCTATCAAAACCAAAAGAGGGGGAATAGCTGTATATCTATCTTGCCGTTGCAGAAATTACCGTAAGTGCAGTACTGGTAAGGGAGGACACATGTAAACAATATCCAATTTGTTATGTAAGCAAGACTTTATTAGATGCTGAAACTAGATACCCACATGTAGAAAAATTAGCCTTGGCTCTAATCATGGCAGCTAGAAAATTAAGAACTTGGCCGAAAAGCTGGCACCGTAATTTTAAATTTATTGCAGAATGGCACCGTAACTGAAGACAAAAAAGCAGCTCAAGCACTTGGCCGAAAAGCTGCACGGTACTTCCTCATTCACAATTATTTATATTGTAAAATGTTCGGAGGTCCCTTGGCAAAATGCCTCGGACCTAATCAAACGGAGTTCGTGATGAGGGAAGTCCACGAAGGACACTGTGGAAATCATGCAGGGCCGAGATCCTTAGTCAAAACCCTAATCAGAGCAGGGTACTATTGGCCCAAGATGGAAGAAGAGGTTGAAAGCTTCATAGCTAAATGCGACAAATGCCAACGATTTGCTAACAAAATGCATAGACCAGAAGAACTATTGCACCCAGTGATATCGCCATGGCCGTTCATGAAATGGGGGATGGACATAGTAGGACCCCTTCCCTCATCTAAAGGAAAGGTATGATTCTTACTCGTGTTAACTGACTATTTCACAAAATGGGTGGAGGCAGAAGATTTCAAATAGGTGCGAGAAAAAGAAGTGAAAAACTTCATATGGTGAAACATAATATGCTGCTTTGGAATACCGAGGGAGATTGTATGTGATAATGGCCCATAATTCATAGCCTCTCAAATCACAGAATTCTTCGAAAGTTGGCAAATCAAGCGAATCACTTTGTCACCATATCACCCCGTGGCTAATGGGCAAGTTGAATCGACAAACAAAGTCATCGAAATACAACCTAAAGAAATAGTTGGAGAAAGCCAAGGGAAATTGGCCTGATGAATTACCGGCAGTGCTATGGGCTTACATAACGACTTCAAAAATAGCTAGGGGAGAAACTCAATTCGCGCTTGTTTATGGCTCAGAATCTTTAATACTTGTGGAGATTGGCGAACCAAGCATAAGGTTTACAACAGCCACAGAGGATGCAAACAACGACGAGTTAAGGATCAATCTGGACTTGCTTGAGAAAAGAAGATAAGATGCACTAATACGTATGGCAGCTCAAAAACAAATCATAGAACGATATTACAACCGAAAAGCTCACCTCAGATATTTCAAAATTGGGGACTTTGTTCTCAAAAAAGTCTTCCAGTCAACAAAACAAGCTGGTGCGGGAAAGCTGAATCCAAATTGGGAAGGACCCTACAAAGTCTGAGGCATCGCAGTGAAAGGCGCTTATGAGTTGGATGCTATGGATGACAGGATCTTACCAACCAGCTAGAATGCCATCCACTTAAAGAAGTATTACTTCTAAGGAAAAGGAATACCCCCGGTCAGGTATCACTACGTTCGATTTTACATTTGTACAGTTAAAATTTTACTAACTGTTTTAGATGATAGGAAAAGAGCTAACCCATCACCAGATGATGATATTAGACCCGCAAATACACGAGGAGGTAACTGAATTCCCGGTCTAGGGTTACACTTTCTGATGGACGTTTTAAAGGGTTAAGCAGTCATCATCTAAAAACTATATACCTTCAAGTCCCGTATGTTTATCCTTTTCAGGAAAAGGACCACAAGGAAGGATTAGTCAAGTGCTCGAGATTCCATTCTTTAAAGCTCAAACACTTGGGGAACTATATAGTATGGAAGGCAAAGACGAAGCGTAGAAGACTATCAAAAAGTCAAAGCTCGAGCCTGAAGATCCATCATCCCAACAAGTCAAGTGATACGAGCAGAATCAAAAGATCAGAAGATTCAAGACACAAAGCCTGATTCAAAAAACCTTCGAACATGTTTGTAGATGTAAACGACTGTTCAGGTTAAAAGGAAAAATATTAGTTACGAGGGAGAAATGCATATCTTTATACTTATTCAGAAAACTGTTGTAACTAAAAACAATTATGGATAGAGATCATCATCCTTGTACTTATTCAGAAAACTGTTGCAACCAAAAACAATTATGAAATCTTTGTACTCATACAGAAAACTGATATCAATAAAAACAGTTACGGATGAAAAATCATTATCCTTGTACCTATTGAAAAAATTATTGTCAACAAAAAACAGTTACGAATGAAAAATCATCACCCTCGTATTTATTAAAAACCGTTGTCAATAAAAACAGTTACGGGTAAAAACCCATACCTTCATAAAAACTGTTACAAAAAAAAGTTATTCCCTAGTATTAACTCGAAAAAACTGTTACACAAGAAAATAGATACGAAATACAAGTTTATATCAACACTGTTAAAAGAAAACAGTTGCAACATGAGTTTTAGAAAATACGCAAACACATGTGAAGCGTTATGAAAGTTCAACACAAACACTTTCTTTAAAAACATTGTTAAAAAGAAACATGTGAAAAATTCCTATCTCTCTATTGCATCTTTACACCATTATGAAGTTGAGACGTCTTCTTCATTAAGTGTCCATAAAAAAAGGGCCCTCTTTCACAAACCGTGCCTACTACTAAAAGGTACGAATAATCTAAGCATTGTATATGCAAAACTCAGAGGTAAAACTTAAATCTCAAAAATGAAGCATGTAAAAGACTTAAAGAGTGAAACAAAAACTCAACAGAAATTAAAGTCATACTTGCATTAATATATTAAACGGGAAAATAAACTAAGTATTAACTTAGTTTTAGCCGTATTTACATTTTTTACATTGGGTGCCTCTAAGTTGTCAGTTGGGGACTTAAAGGATCCAAACTTACCCCCGATGGGACTGGGGGTAACCACCAATTGATAAAAAAAGAGAACCAAGATATTAAACTTCATCAGATGGGGGGTTGTCTTCACTGGTAGGAGGAGCAGCTTGGGACGAAGAGACATGAGCAGTAGGAGCCTCACCTTCAGGTGAAGATAGATTTTAACCTTGTTGAGACTTCTCAATGGTCTCCTTGGTCTTCGCAATTTTGGGTTTTAGGTCAAAACCCTCTTGGCTCATTTCCGTCAATGTGTCAAGACGAGAGTTCATATAAGACCAACTCACATCAACGGCTGCCCCGTCTTCAAGAGCTTCATAATCTTTCTCCCACAGCTCAACTTCAGCTCTTAATTCATCCCTTTCAGCCATGACAACATCATGAGACGCCTTTAAAGGAGCGAAAGACCTTTCTAGGGACTGAATTTTCTTCAAAGAGTTGCGAAGATCCTCCTGGGTTTGAGTGAGTTATTGAACAAGTACGCCCGAATATTCCTCCTTCTGACCTAATAAGGCCTTTAGGCTCCTGATCTGTTCAGAGGCACGAGACAGCCTCTTTGCGAATGAGGACTCTAGGATGTTCTTATCCTTGCCTTCCTGATCTGAAGATGCCTTCTCAATAGCCAACTCTGTTGTCATGACTCTCACTTGCTGCTCAAAGGTACACTTCTCCTCTTCCATTGCCTCCATGTCGAGTTGTAAGATTTCATATTTCTCCTTCCAATTATCTTCCTCAACACGGAAATCCCTTACTTCCTGCTCCGTATGGGAAACCCTCTTCATTAACTCCGTGCCTATAAGATTGATCTACCAAAGCAGATAAAAAAAGCACGGCAAAGAATGTTTGCAAAAATGAATAAAGGAAAGTATATTTTACCTTTAAAGAAGTATGCATGATCTCATTTGCCCATGTAAGGGAACTGTGGCTGTCCAGCTTAGCTCTCTCAGTCGGACTTATTAACAGTTTCAGCCAAACATTTGGATAGCCAGACTTTTTAAAGAGGTTACCCTCTTCTGGAACTTCTATCATCACCTGCTTCATCTCCCCCCCTGCGGGAAGACCCTACTTTTGCAACAGAAAGGACGTAAGCAGGAACGGATGAGGGAGCCACGGGCAAGGAAGTCTGAGGGGCACAAAATGCCACGGGAGAAAAAGAAATGACAGGAGCAGGAACAACCATGGAGCAGGAGTAATAACAAGAGTAGTTGAGGGAAATTATTTAAGAGCAGAAGGAGAGAAAATAGCCAGGGGAGCTTCGTCAGCAACAGAACCAAAGCCTTCACGGAACAGGAGATCCACTGATTCACGCACGGGATCCTCAGGGGCAGAAAGTTCATCTTCAGGCGTGGGAGGATCAATAGCAGGTGCAGACTAGTCGTCATAGACCACCTTCCTTCTTCGTGACCTATGGACTAAAGAACTCTCCTCTTCCTCCTCCTCTTCTAAGGTCCCTGACCCACTTGCTTTTCCCTTTTAAGAAGAGGAGCCTGAAACGATCTCCTGGGCCTTTGCCAAGGACAACTTTGGAACAGACAAGGATGCAGCAGAAGCTCCACGAGCAGCAAATCCTATCAAATGAAAAGGTTCAAATAAAGCTCGAAGGAGGAAAGAAGTAATAACAAAAACTTCATTTACCGTGAGTCTTAACTCTGCAACCAAACCTCCCGGAGAGGTATTTCCATGAGCATTATTCTAACGGAACGATGAACAAAAGTTTTTCTACCCAACCACGGAAACCGTAGACATTCTCAACGGTTCCCATGGTTGCTGCAAAGAGAAGCAACAATTACGGTACATATAAAGTATCTAAAGAAAAAGGAAAGGAATGTGAGAAAACATGTACTCACGTGCAATATTCCACTTCTCAGGGAAGGGACACTTTTCTTCATCTACTAAACTAGCAGTAGGAACAACAACATACCGAAGGTACCACCCTCGATCTTTATCATCATCAGGAGTCACTAACACCCTTTTGCTCCTAGCCACAAGAGTAAAAACTCCCTGGCGGAACAACATTGGAGAATAAAGGTGGATGAGATGATGAAAGGTAAAGGGGACCGAAGCTAAGTTAGCAAAATATCTAAGACACGCAACAACTCGCCACATGAGAGGATCAACTTGTCCCAAACAAATTTTAAAAAATCGACAAAAATCGATGATAACTGGGTTGATGGGAGGCTTGAATCCTAATGTAAAGGGATAGGTATAAACAAAATAATACCCGGCCTTGTAAGAGGTTATTCTTTGATTACCATTGGGCATGACAACAGGAAAATCAGGCTTCCAGAAACAATCCCTGCGTACAAGAGGTATCAAACCTTCAGTAATTTGGGTAGGGTATTTGTCACCACTATTAAGATACGACAATGAACAAAGTTGATCTCTAAGGACATGACTATTCCTAGCAAAGGAAAATTCTACAGGTACTATTTCACCGACCCGCGGCTCACGCAAAGGTTCACTGTGTTCTTTACCCTTAGACGAAGATCTAGAAGCCATAGCTCTCGGAGAAGATAAAGACGTAGAAGAAGGAGGGGGAGTACCTTGAGAAGAGGAAGAACCCCTAGAAGGAGTAGAACCTAAACTCCTAAGTCTACCACCTCTTCTACTCCGAGTTGGAACAGAAGGAGTCAGATCATCTACGTTTATGACTCTCTTAGATTGGTTTGAAGAAGACATATTTACAAAGACAAGAATATGTTCTTTACAAATAAAGTTTGAAAGTTAGAAGTTTTTCATGAAAGTAAAGAAAAGGGGTATTTATACTTGAAGGCAACCGTCAAAAATGAAAAAAAATCAATGATGCGAAAGACATTGAAGGTGTCACTTCATGACTGATGCAGCCGCAAAAAGCCCTAAAAGGCGCTGAATAATTGCAAAACCAATCTGAGAATTCCATGTGGCACAAGCATTAAATGGAAGTGACAAGTGATGCCAATACTCAAGGATGGATGCAATGTTCCGAGTGAAGCAGCGACAAAATATTCCCGCCATAAATGAGTATCCACTTACCAAATATTAATCGATAAATAAATGGTAAGTGGGTGGGACTATTTGTATTGGTAAAAAAGAGCTTCACACGTGTAGTAATTCTTGATTACTCAGCAATCTATGTGGAGCAATGAAAACACGGAAGCTGGATCGGACTCTATGAAGAGGTACGAAGAAAAGAGGCACAGGACAATATCCCCACGAGGTAATTAGCTACGGGAATCTCAACGTGATTGAGAGGATGAAGAGACACGGTCAGAATGAATCCAGACATAATAAAGGGCAGATTCGGAGATCTTCAATTAATTAGCCACACGTTACACAACCTTCACGCAACAATTACGGTTACTCATTGTAATGTTTCATTAATGCCATAATAAGTCATTAATGCTTAATCACTGAAAAGGGTAGACGTTATATTAAGAAATTCCCTATATAAGGGAACAAAATGTAACTTGTAGGACATATTCGAACTACTATGGCAATACACTTACTTTTTATGCATCTTACTATTTTCCATTTACAAGTTTTACTTACAGTTACTAGTCTATTCTTTGGTTATCAGAAACCCGTGTTCTTCTTAAAATATGCTTTGAGCAAAGAATCCAATTCTTTGGTTAAACATGGATAACACTTAAGAGACATCGCTCAATCTTGGTGAAAGAATGTAAATTGGAGGCAGAGCTTAGTCTCATGAAAATGAAGGCAGAGCTTAGCCTTATGCAGATGGAGGCAGAGATTAGCCTTATGTAGATGAAGGCAGAGATTAGCCTTATGCAGAGGAAGGCAGAGATTAGCCTTATGCACATGAAGGCAAAGATTAGCCTTATGCAGATGAAGGCAGAGATTAGCCTTATGCAGAGGAAGGAAGAGAATAGCCTTATGCAGATGAAGGCAGGGATTAACCTTATGCAGATGTGAATGCAGCGATTCGCCTTATGCAAATAAAGGCAACGATTAGTCTTATGCAGATAAAGGCAGAGATTAGCCTTATGTAAATGAATGCAGAGATTAGCCTTATGCAGAGAAAGGCAAAAATTAGCCTTATGCAAGGTGAAGGCAGAGACTAGCCTTATGCAAGGTGAAGGAAGAGTTTAGCCTTATGAAAATGTGAAGGCAGATATTAGCCTTATGCAAAAGATAGAGTAAATAGAAGATAGTAGCAGAGTTTCTTAGCTAGTAGCAGATTTCGATATTGCGATTGTGGTGAAAACTTGTGACATCGAGGCACATGTATTCTTTATTCCTGCATCCAAAGAAAAATTGTGTGTTCTGTTAGGGGAGGTTGGTTCATGTGCCCGTTGTCTTTGCTTGGCTTGCTTTGCTTCATTTGGAGATCCCGTTTAAGTCATCGGGGTAGCGTTTGGCTAAACAGAGTTACCTTACAAGAAAGCATGCATATTTATGTAAAGACATAAAAAAATAATATTTTGAGAAATTTAGATGAATCTATGACCGTGACAAGATCCGAGACATTGCAACCTCCCATGATATGGAATTTTGAGGTTCCTCCTCAAAATTCTTCCCTAGTTTGCTAGGTTGACGTTTCTGGCTGTTGCATATGCTGCGATCGGCTGAACTTGCTTCAAAATTTTGAGGGTCCTCCTCAAAATTCTGCCCTAGTTTCCAACTACACGGGGAAATGAGATTTTTATTGATTTATGACCGAACCCAGAGGGCTGCCTATGTATCCCCTCTTAAATGGGAACCAGGTCGGGCGTAGTTCAATTTACATCATCTGAGAAAAGCATAAAGAGTTACACATAGTATCGCTTGACTGCATCTGAGGTGATCGGTTTTGGCCAGACCTCTCCGTCCATTTCTGCAAGTATAAGAGCTCCTCCTATTAGTACTCTGTGGACCATGTAAGGACCATGCCAATTAGGAGAGAATTTCCCCTTTGCTTCATCTTGACGTGGGAAGATCTTCTTCAACACCAGCTGCCCCGGTGTGAACTATCTTGGCTTGACCTTTTTGTTGAAAGCCCTGGACATCCTATTCTGATCATTTTCCGTGACATACTACATGCATCCTTTTTCTGTCTATGAGTGCTAGCTGCTCATAACAACTCCTTATCCATTCCGCGTCACTGAGCTTAGCTTCTAGTATGATCCTTAAGGAAGGAATCTCCACCTCGGCAGGAATAACAGCTTCTGTACCATAAACCAATAAGAAGGTAGTTGCCCCGGTTGATGTGCGGACTGTGGTGCGGTATCCCAATAAGGAAAATGATAGCTTTACGTGCCATTGTTTGTGATTTTCTACCATTTTTCTTAGTATCTTTTTGATGTTCTTGTTGGCGGCTTCTATAGCCCCGTTCATCTAAGGTCTGTAGGTTGTGGAATTCTTGTGCTTGATTTTGAAAGTCTCGCACATGGCCTTGATCAGGTCACTGTTGAGATTGGAAGCATTGTCGGTGATGATTTATTCTGGAACTCCAAATCGACAAACGATCCGGTCGCGAACAAAATCTGCCACGACCTTCTTAGTCACTTATTTGTAAGATGCTTCTTCGACCCATTTGGTGAACTAATCAATAGCTACCAAGATGAACCCATGTCCATTTGAGGCGGTGGGCTCGATCAGACCGATGACGTCCATTCCCCATGCGACGAATGGACAAGGTAAGCTTGTTGCATTGATCTCGTTTAGGGGTACCTTTATCATATCTGCATGTATTTGACATTGGTAGCATTTCTTAACATATTGGATGCATTCCGTTTCCATGGTCCTCCAGAAATAACCAGCTCTGAGTATCTTTTTGGCCAAGAAAAAACCATTCATATGCGGGCCGCATGTCCCAGCATGTACCTCTTCAAGTAGCTTAGAAGCTTCTTTGCATCGACACATCTCAGTAATCCCAAATCTGGAGTCCTCCTGTACATGGCTCCTCCGCTATGAAAGAAACTGTTGGTCAACCTCCAAAGCGTACGTTTCTCGGTATGATTTGCATGCTCTGGGTACTCTCCCTTTGCCAAGTATTCCTTGATGTCGTGGAACCATGGTTTTCCGTCTGCTTCTTCTTCAACATGGGCACAATATGCCGACCGTCTATGGATCTTTACTAGAATAGGATCAATGAAGTTCTTATCTGGATGATGTATCATGGATGATAAAGTTGCCAGTGCATCGGCAAACACGTTCTAAATTCTGGGGACGTGCCAAAGTTCTGTCTTTGTGAACCTCTTTCTCAATTCCGGCACATGGTGCAGATATGGCAATATCTTGGAATTCTTAGGGCCCATTCTCCTTGCACTTGGTGTATAAGCAAATCTAAGTCACCAATTATCAGCAGCTCCTGAATATTCATGTCGATGGCCATGTTAATCCCTAGTACGCAGGCTTCCTAATCTGCCATGTTGTTGGTGCAAAGAAATTTGAGTTTAGCAGATACCGGATAATGTTGACTAGTTTCTGATATCAAGACAGCTCCAATGCCGACTCCTTTGAAATTCCCTGCTCCATCAAAGAACATCCTCCAACTGTCGTAACATTCAGCAATGTATTCTCCTATGAATAGTACTTCTTCATCAGGAAAATACATTTTCAAGGGTTCGTATTCTCCTCCCACGGGATTTTCTGCAAGATGATCTACCAATGCATGTCCCTTGACTGCTTTCTGAGTCATATAGACGATGTCGAACTCACTCAACAGGATTTTCCACTTAGCTAGCTTGCCGGTGGGCATGGGCTTCTGAAAGATATACTTCAAAGGATCCATCGTTGATATGAGGTATGTCGTGTAGGCACAGAAGTAGTGCCTCAGCTTCTGGGCTACCCAGGTTAGAGCACAATAGGTACGTTCCAATAGAGAATATCGTGCCTTGTATGGAGTGAAATGCTTACCAAGATAATAGATAGCCTATTCCTTTCTTCATGTCTCGTCGTGCAGCCCCAGATCGCAGCCGAAAGCTACATCTAGTACTGCTAGGTAAAGTAACAAGGGTCTACCTGATTCTGTCAAAGGCCTTTTGAAAATCCTCGGTCTATTTGGTCGTAGCATCTTTCTTTAACATTTTGAAGATTGGTTCACATATGACCGTGGACTGGGCTATGAACCGGTTGATGTAATTTAGACGTCCCAGAAGACTTATTACGTCCTTATTTCTCGGTGGTGGCAACTCATGGATGGCTTTGACTTTTGATGGATCCAATTCTATCCCTCGGCGGCTGACGATGAACCCAAGAAATTTTCCGGCAGGAACCCCGAATGCACACTTTGTGGGGTTTAATTTCAAGTTGTATTTCCGCAATCAGTCGAAGAATTTCCTCAAATCTGCTATATGATATGTGGCTCTATTGGACTTGATGATGACGTCGTCCACAGACACCTCGATCTCCTTATGTATCATGTCATGGAAAATAGTAGTCATAGCCCTCATGTAAGTGGCCCCAACATTCTTTAGGCCGAATAGCATCATATTATAACATTATACTCCCCATGCTTAATGAAAGCCATTTTCTCACCGTCTTCCTCGTCCATCCAAATCTGATGGTAACCAGAAAACAATATACGAATGACTGGAGTTCATGTTTGGCATAATTTTCGATTAGGATGTGTATGTTTGGAAGAGGGAAATCATCCTTTGGACTGACTCGGTTGAGATCTCGGTAATTGACACAAACCCTAACTTTTCCATCCTTCTTAGACACGGGAAAGATGTTGGCTAGCCATGTTGGGTATTCAACCACCCTGAGTACCTTGGGTTGATTTTTTTAGTGACTTCCTCCTTGATTTTCAAACTCATATCAGGCTTGAACTTTCGGAGCTTCTGCTTCATTGGCGGGCACATTGGATTGGTGGGCAACTTGTGAGCCACGATGGATGTACTTAGTCTGGTCATATCGTCGTATGACCATGCAAATATGTCCTCATATTCCTTCAAGAATTGTTTGTATTCTTCTTTCTCTGACGGTGACAAGTGGACGTTGATGCGAGTTTCTTTGACAGTCACTGAATCTCCCAGGTTGATTACCTCAGTCTCGTCTAGATTAGACTTAAGCTTGTTCTCAAAGTCCTCTACTTCTCTGACGATTTCCTCGGGTATGATATCTTCTTCTTCTGAATCACTATCCTTGTGTTGCGTTGTCTTATTGCATGTCACAGTCATTGGTTCATCAAGATAGGAAATCATAATGCTGTATAGATAAAAGTATGAGAGAAAATGACAACAATAAATATTGATTCATTGAAACGTAAAAGCGATTTTCAATATAAACAAATGTTTTGGAACACGAGAGGTTTTATTTAAAACAGAAAACGCGAAAAGGAAATCATTAGCAAATAAAATAACAACGCTCGTTCAGCCTTGCTACCCCAGGACTCGTCGGCCCTTGGGTGGTCTGACAGTCCAATTTCTGAGGAATGATCCCTTGCTCACGTCTTGGATGGTAGGTCCTTCCTCTTCCTCCTCCTCGACAATAACACAACAGTCCATATTTTCGTCCTCCAAGAATAAGTTCCTCATGACTGCTAATGCTTCCTCCTCCTCTGATCCACATATGATGTCGGCTTGCTGGAAAGTCTGCTCCAAGTGCGGTATGGGCTGCTCCAATGGATAGTAAGGACCGCGCCATGGTGGCGACTAGTCGTTGTACTCATGCCAAGTGTACTAATAACCCAGGCCAAAGGTAGTGCTCTGGCGCTTCAAATGTATCGGCTTTGAAATGCCCTGAATATTCTTGTCGAGACCCTTGCTGGGTTCGTATCCGCTCCAATTCAGTATCCTTTCAATCTTACTACTCCACCACTTGTCCTTGTCTATTGCATTGACCCGCTCGATGTAATGATAGGTTTCTCCACCAAGCCTTCTTCTACCCTCAACTACCGCGATAGTCTGGCGGTTGTAGATGGGGTTTCTCCCATCTTCATGGATAATTACCTCCTGATGATTCCATTCAAATTTTACCGCCTGATCCAAATTTGATGCCACAGCCCCAGCGGCATGTATCCATGGTCGTCCTAATAACAGATTATAGGACGCGGACATATCCAACATCTGGAATTCAACCTCAAACCATGTAGACCCCATTTGCAGACATAGACTGATTTCTCCAACGGTGGATCTCTGAGAACCATCGAAAGCCTTCACATTGATGGACCCCTCTCGTATCTCCTATAGTCATTTGCCCAACCTTTTTAGTGTTGTCAATGGGCAAATGTTAAGGATGAACTCTCCGTCGATCAGAACCCTGGTGATGAAGTAATCTTCACATTGCACAGTAATGTGAAGTGCCCTGTTGTGACTCAAACCTTCAGGTGGTAATTAGTCCTCGTGGAGGTAATCTTGTGGCTTTCTAATACCTGCCCTACCATGTTGGCCATCTCTCCTCTTGTGTTTTTCTTGGGCACACAGGCTTCGTTCAACACTTTCATCAAAGCATTTTTATGTGCTTCCGAGTTCTGCAGCAAAGATAAGATTGATATCTGGGCTGGAGTTTTGTTTAGTTGATCTATGATTGATGTTGATACCCAACTTTTCCTCAAATTAATTTAATTTGCATATATACCTTCAAAATAAGGTTTTCATAACAATTGGTATTTTTTCATAATTTTCCCATATTTTTATTAATTTATTTATAATTTATCCAATATCTTATTCTTAATAATTAATTATAAAATTGCATTACAAATAAGTTTAATCATTTCTTGACTTAATATACTATTTTTGGTCCTGTTAAAATCAAATTATTTTACACCTAGCCAAATTGGCACGCTTTGGCTATGATTGAAATAACTTTGCAATTATATCCTAATCATATGTTTTATGCTATTTTTACTCAATAACTAATCATTTTAATTTTATTAAGCATCAATTTCATTTTTATAATTATTAGCTATTTTTATAAATTATTTATCTATTTTAATTCGGTATTTAATAGTTAATATTATTTAAATTCTAGCCTAATTAAAAACGGACCCCTGACCCAATTAATTAACCCAATAACCCAGCTCAAACCTAAAATTCTACCCGGCCCAAGCACCTATTAATCTGAACCGTTGATTAATTCAAATCAACGGTCCATATTCCCCCTTACCAAAATTAAACCTACACGAATA
>ML278776.1:16431-44650 GCA_005239495.1 Nicotiana undulata
CCCCCCAAATCTGTCATTTCCCCCTCTCATTTTCCCTCAGCCGTCTCTCTGAGTTCTCTCATATCTCTCTCTAAACGTTCCACCTACTGAGCCCCTATCCTCCCCTCTCCGGCCACCTCTTTGCCGGAAACAATGGAGGTCTCACCTCCTACCAGCCTTATGGCTACCCCCTTTGCACTTGTGTCACCGTTTGAGGCTTTTAAGTGAACCAGATGCTTTTCAACTCATCTCTCTGATCTCATGCCATTTTTCCGGCCATCTATGGCCGTTCGAGTAAGATCTATCACTTTCAGGCCAAACACCGGTAATATCTTTGAGTTTTCTTCTTCTTTTCTGGGTTCTTTTGGAAACCCTAACCTTGAACCCTCTTATTTCTTTAGATCTATAACAGATCTATGTATGTTATGAGGTTTCTACATGTTTTCTTCAAAAAAATCTTCCTATTTTTAAACGGTTTCTTCACTTTCAAAACTAGGGTTTCTTAACCCCTATCAAAAACGATTCTTCTTCTGATTTTAAGTATTTTCTATGTGTTTGAACGATTCTCTTATGCCTTTTCTTGCTATCCGATTTATTATACTAAAAGCCCTAATTTTGAGGTTGTCTATGATAATAGGCTCAATTAATCTTTATGTGTACATGTTTCTCATGAACATTTTGTGCTTTCATGTATGTTCTATGTATTCTTGTGCTTCTCGCTCTAATTGTCGTTAGGATTTCTGATTCTCTACTATTCCTTTAATTATTTGCTTAGGGTTTTTCTTATTTTTGTTCAACATGTGCTATTTATCGTCTAATAGGTCTAATCAGTTGTTTATTGATTTTTTTACATAATACTCTTTACGGATTTTAGTTTTTTTCCTTAGAACTGTGATTTTGTGTATTTTCCTTAGAACTCTTTACTGATTTTGCGTATTTTCTTACTTGTGTGACATCTGACTCAATGGATAATTGATTCCCTGTGATTTCGAGGGATCTCTTACTGATTTTCAGAATTATTTTCTGCCTTATTTTATGTATGAATATGCTGTCAATTACTTTTATACACTACCCTTACTTGATACATTTTGTATTTAGTCCTAATTGCATGCAATATACTTTTTCTACTCCTATTATGATTAAACCAGCTTTTCAATTGATTCTCTTTCCTTAATTATCCCTGGGGTATCTGTTTGAACTGTGACTCCCTAATTAAAGGGAGTACTTGAATTGATTGGATTCTGATTGTGATTATTTCTATAATTGTGTTAAACTAGTACTTGTTACCATATTCTCTACTCGTTTTCAAAAATTATAAATGCTCTATTCTCTCCTTTGCATAAAACACGAACAAATACTGTTTTGAACTCTCTCACACACACATACATACTCTTCTTGCTCTAATTTCTGACTGCTTTCTAATCTCAGTCGGCTACAAGCCAAGACTGAATATTATACTCTATTGCTCTTCACTCTGTGGTTATCTCTCTCTTAACGGGTATGTCTCCAGTTTAGTTTAAAGCCTCAAAACAATATGTTTCTTTTGGCATTGTAATTCCTTCTATTTCTATTGTGCTTTTACTTGTGGTTCTGTTGTGTACCCTGTAATTAGCATATCTACTTTCACTTTACTAGTCTGATTGCTAAACTGTACCCCCCTCCCTTAGATTCAGCATGTTACTCCCCTTTAGCATCCCTTCAATCTGATTCTGTTAAGTTCCTGGCATGAACATATTTGTGAGCAAAACTGTTTCTATGATGATTGAGTTCTGGGTAAGACTGCAGCACTTTAGAACTGCTCTGATTGTAACTTGTATGCAAATTTGTTTACCAATTCCTATGTGTGTCCTATTTTTCCCCAACCCCTTCAGTCCCTGTTTGTGATTGCTAAACTGGTTTGGTTCTCATTTCTTGTGTTCTGTTCTCATCTTGGTACCTTCAACTGTTTCTTTGGTTAAAGTAAAAAACCTTCTGTTGTTTTTCCAAAACCTATTTTTAAACAAGCTATTTTCAGAGACTGTTTTCCAATATAACCTTTTCAAAACTATGTCAAGCACTCTCACATATACTCTTAGAAGTCTAGGTTCTTTCTCTTTAATGTGTGACTGCTTTGGGATCCCTATGAGATCCCTCTGAACTCTGACACATTAGAGCTGGCCCTTCCACACTGCACTTACTCAGTATGGTTATGAAAATCTGGGTGTGAGCACTGCCTGAGATCCCTTGAGATCCTTAGGGAACTCTAGCACACCTGGACTATATGAAAGGCTGTGAACATCAATGGCATTGAGAAATTCTGGAGATTTTGGGCCTATCAGTAGGCTCCCTATAGTGTAACTTCTTCTTTTCTTTATTCAGTTATGTAATTTATGAAAACGTCCTGTAATAATTATTGTAAACAAACTCTTTAGGGATGGATAGTGAAAAGGGAGGGGTAAATATGCATCTACAGCGGTTAAATGGTAGAAATCATGCTATTAGGCTTTATTCCATATTTGTGCAATAGAAAACATGATTAGGACTCATGTGCGCAAGATCATGTATTAGATATCATGTTTCCTAGGCTTTATGATTACTGTTTCAGCATGTTCACTTTATTGTCATATCACTTAGAAAATTTTGTGTTAGAGTAAACGTGCTAATAACTAGGGTTTTCTACAATCATGTTCTATGCTTCCATGTACACTTAGGGATCCTGCTTTAGGATAAATCAACACTAATAAACATGTCACCTCCGCATATTCTGGAAGCATGCTTAAACGTTATAACAGTTGTGCATTTAGAAAATCCTACTTAGGTTTTGCATATACATCATTTTGTATCGCTGTGCATTAGATACCATGTCTTTAGGATTGCATTCTTATCCGCTTAGGCACATGTAGTCTAATTACTGATAAAAATAACTTCACTCAATTCTCGCAATCAACTGGCATTAATTATGAGTTTTGAACATTTCGAACAACATGTTTAGGAAATAAAATTCCAAACAGTTATTCTCTAAATAATTCTGGAAATTGGTATATTGATTCCCCGCCTAGGAAAGCCTTAGGTGATTAAATCGCTTAAAACTGGGAATTTGTTTCTTTTGCTTAATCCCTAACATGTTTTAAAATCAGTAGGCAAAACTGATTAGGACCCCATTCTGTGTTATAAAAACCAGTCGGCATATTTGTTCTGAACTAACCTAGACACCATGCCTTAGGATTCTGAATTTAAATACTGCCCTTAACTGTGTTTGAGTCATGTTGTCTATTTGCACTACTTGTGGAGGTATACTTGAGCCTTTTGTCTGCTTTTCCCTGTGTTCCCATTAATTGCAGTACTATATGCTTTTGTTTGTCGCCTTAGCATTTTTCCTTTAAACCTGAGGGTCTGCCTAGAACTTCCCTTATAGGTAGAGGTCCTAAACTCCTCCAAGACTATTAGGAAGGGACGGGTAACAACACGCAACAGAGGTCATTGACCAACACTCGCTACAATTACCTTTACGGGGTGGGAAGGGTAGATATGGACATGATGACCAGTGCGCTAATACCACGTGTATCCCGTCTTTGAGGAGTGATATACCGGGTATTGTACTGATGTGATCCATATGACAAACAACCTAGGACATCCCCTATCCCTTATATGCATGTTAAGATTATAACTCTTTCAAAAACTTACTTAGATAGTAAATATTTTCAAACCTTAGTAACCCATGTGTGCTTAGAGTGTGAATCTTTGAAAACCATTTACTTGCTTTAAACATTAATTGCCTATTTGCTACATCTTCAAATTCACAAAGTTGTTTGGTCGGGAACCACAGTTGTGGATTCTTAGGGTGCCTAACACCTTCCCCTTAGAATAATTTTAAGCCCTTACCCTGTATCAGGTTATCTAATCTGGTTTGTAAATAACCCAAATAGGTGCCCTAACGCACCTTAACTCGTTAGGTGGCGACTCTTCGAATTCTTGCATACCCCTTCCCAAAAGGAAATGAGTTGTCCCAAATAATGTCAAAAACATTTGACCGACCCGAAAGGAGTTGGAGTAAAGGGGGGCACGACAGCATGGCTACTCTACTGGGGAATACTTAGGCTTTTACCATTTCAAACCACTTTGTGAATTTGTACCTCTTCCCATTCCCCTTACGTGCAATTAATTGTTTATTTCCTTCAAGCATTTAATTTTCCTCAAAAAGCAAAACTAACATGCTTTCTTGTTTCTTTTCCTTGTAATCTCTTTTAAATTATAAATGTTGTATTTACTGATTTCATAACGTGCAAATACATGACTACATGCCTTTACTACTTATTTATTGCATAATCCTGCTCAACATCATACTCCACTCGTGCCAAAAAAAAATCCTTTAGCAACACATGATGAGTGGTTGCGCCCTTCCTATTTTATCACCCCTAAATTCGGAAAAGCTTATTTGCGGTAAAACTAGTCGATCAGCTGTGCAGTCGACGGTTTCGTGCCTTTCCCCCTTGAGTTGTCCACTCAAGGGTACCGGTCTAATTCCCCATAGAAACCTTACTCCGTTATGCTATTGCATGCATCATGGTCAAACCTAGTTGGGCTAATGTGTTGTCCGCACAATGGCCTTTAAGACAGTCTTATCCAAAAGTCCATCGGGTTTTTCATAATCCCAACGGACGCAATCACGTTCTGTGCATTTATTTGGAGAACTAAATGCTTGTATGTTAATCATAAGTGTATAAATAGTCAAGTCTGGCGGGGGTAAGGGCCTAACTATGTTTGTCTTGCAGAAATATGAGGCACGAAGTCCCTAGACTCGGCATGGTTGCCAACATTCACCCAAAGCTTCTAAACTGGTGGGAGGACCTTCACTTTAGTGATAATACACTTGTCTAGAAATACTTGGGAAACCTACTGTCTATCCTATACATTCAACCCAACAACATGCTGATCGAGGCTCCCACTTTGTTCTGGGATAGCGAAAGAGCCGTCTTTCGTTTTGGGGACATTGAAATGACACCATTGCTGGAGGAAATAGGAGGAGTGACGGGTCTAGTCTGGGAACCTCCGGGGTTGTTAATGCTTGAAAACCGCACAGGCAAGGGTTTCTTGAAAATGATGGGTCTGAAGAAGAATGCAGAGTTAGAGTGTCTAAAGAAGTCGTACATTCCTTTCGAGTATTTGTATGAAAGGTACGGTCATAGTAAGTCATACCGTACCTATCATGACGAATTCACCATAACATCTTTGGGACACATTCACCGTAGGGTATTCGTCTTCATTGTTTTCTTCCTGGGGTTGATCGTATTTCCAACAATGAAAGAAAGGATCCACACTAGACTGGCTTTGGTAACTAAAACCTTGATGGAGGGAATTGATGGACAGACTTTCAGCATTGTCCCTATGATTATCTCAGACATTTATCGAGCCTTAGAGCACTGTCAAAAGGGAGCTAAGCACTTCGAAGGCTGCAACTTACTACTACAACTCTGGTTCTTATAACATCTCCAAAAGGGCCAGTACCGGCAAGAATTTCCGCGAAGGGCATGGGACGACCACATCACTTTCTATCACCCAAAACGAATCACGTATATTCCCGACATGTTTGCTCAGCCCGAGACTGCCAAAGAGTGGGTAGGGTTCTTCGATAATCTGACTGAGGAGAATGTATAGTGGATGTCCGAGTGGTTTCCAACAGATGAATTCATTGTTAGGTCCAGGGACGCACCATTCTTGGTGCTAATCGATTTGAGAGGAACATATCCTTACGTCCCTCTCCGGGTTATAAGACAAGCAGACAGGAAGAAAATTATACCAAGGGTCGACAAGATGAGCCATTTTCGAGCCAACTTTCAGGATGATGATACTCCTCACAAGTGCCAAGCCCAATACATGTGGCACTGTAAGATCATAATGGAAAAGACACGATCGAACCAGACAAATATCATGTAGGCTGTACACCTTTCTACTCAGGGTGGTTAAAAGATAACTGGGATGGTCTAAGCAAGCCAGGGTTCATCCGAGGCCACATGATCATAGATGAAAAGGCCGAGGCTCAGGTCAAGTATAATCAATTGCGTAAGAGGATCCGTGAATGCGAGGACGAGTACCGTGAGATACACGAAACCAACAAGAGGTTGATTGAAGAATGGAAAGACATGGCCGTCCGTTCCAACAGAAAGCTGGAATACTTGGAGCGAGGCATAGTTGAGTTGGAGGGTAAGATCGTCAAGAGGGTTGAAGACTATCAAAAGGTTGAGGGGAACGAAGGTGGATATCTGGCCAGAGCATATCTACTGCTAGGACTTTGCGAGCTGGGGAACCTATTCGAAGGAATCAAGGATGCCGAATCTGGGGAAGGTCCTTCTGGGACCAAGTAGTATAGGATTTCTTTCACTTTATCATTGTAATAAGGCCAATGGCCATTAGTGACTTTATTTATTATTTTAGTATCGTTTTGGGTTCGTCTATTTCTTACATTAATGAAATGAGGCATTTTGGCATCTAAGTTCTCCAAATTAAATTTTCGCTAGGCCTACCTTCGGTACAACGAGGTTCCCAAATTAGGACACGATTTATATTCTTACACTATCTGTTTAAATATCGCAATACGTTTTCATAATCCTCACTGACTTGGCTACCTTTTTTTTGTTTTTGCTTTATTTTTATTTTTCTTTGATTAATCCCCTCCCCCAAAGGATGGTTCGTGCACTCTGGCATCATCATCATATCACACAAGATCCAGGGTCCCTACGCCTTCTCCTCCTTCTAGTCCTCCTAAAGGCAAAGGCAAAGGCAAAATGGAAGATTCAAGCAACATCAGAAAAGAAAACACAATGCTGGTTGAACGAACCGAGGATCCTAAAGATCAAGGTACTCAGCTTCAGAATGAGGCTATCACACAACTCGAGCAAAGGTTGGTGAAGCTCCAAGGGGAGCTTGGGCAAGTCCGAAATTTGGCGAACCTATCCTTATCACTCAGTGTCCTTGATGTCACTCAGAATCCCATACCTCCCCAAAACACCCCAAACAAGCAAAATCTTCCCAACACTCATCATCACATAACTCCACCAAAAAATCAAACTATCCCACCACAACACCAGCACAACACCTGCCACGCTCTGAGAAACACCCTGATAATCATCCCTAAATCGCAAAACTCCACAAATGACCATCTTTACACCCAAGCACCAGGTCAACACAACAACCCCATTTATGTGGAGACTATGCCATACTCCGCCCAACCTATTTCATACACACCCAAATCCAGTGAGAAAGATTTGCTTATCAAGAATCTTGCTGAGGAACTCAAGAAGCTAAATAGCTGAGTTCAAGGCGTTGAGGGAAGCAAAGAAGTTAAAGGAATGAACAATGAAGACCTCTGCATACAGCCTGATGTCAGGCTACCCGAGGGGTACAAACCTCCTAAGTTCGAGATGTTCGACGGTACAGGTGATCCGAGGGTCCATCTGAGGACCTACTATGATAAGCTGGTTGGAGTAGGGGAAGATGAAAAGATTCGATGAAGCTGTTTTTGAGGATCCTAACCGGGGATGCTCTGTCATGGTACATTAGCCAAGACCCACGGAAATGGCCGAACTGGGTAAGCATGGCGTCCTACTTCATAGACCGGTTCAGGTTTAATACGGAGATCACGCCAAATGTGTTCTACATCAAGAATCTGAAGAAGAAGACTATGGAAACTTTTCGCGAGTATGCTACTCGCTTGTGAAGCTGCTAAGGTTAGGCCCGCCCTAGACGAAGAACAAATGATAATTTCTTTGTCTGAGTTCAAGATCCATAATACTATGAGCGGTTGATGGTGATCGAAAACCATAAATTCTCTGATATTATCAAATTGGGTTGAGAAAGGAATCAAAAACGGTATGGTCACCAACTTTGAAGCCTTACAAGCTACAAATAAGACCCTACAGTCGGGCGGTGGTCCAAAAAGAGGGATGTGGGAGTCGTGATGCTTGCACAGAGAACCAAATCCCTACTAAAATACAAAACCTACAAAACACCTCCACTCACATATCAGCCAACACCTTCATACCAAGCACCCTCGCCTACATACCAATCAACATCTCCACCAACATATCAGTCATCTCCACCACCCACCTATCAGCCGCAATCTCCCCGATATTCCCAGCCCTCTCCTGCTTACCATACCTATAACTCTCAACCATCCCACTATCAGTCACCTCATGCTCGCCAAAACTTCCCTAGACCTCGACCAAACTTTGACCGCAGACCTCCTAAACAATACACCGCCATTGCTGAACCTATCCACCAGTTGTATGAGAAACTGAAAGCGGCTGGTTATGTTACTCCCATCCCTGCTGCCATAACCCCTGAGAATTCTTCCCAGTGGGTTAACCCAAATAAGTCCTGTGCATACCACTCCGGCATGAAGGGACATATAATTGATGAATGCCGCTCCCTGGATAAGATACAGTCCCTGATCGACAACAAGATTATTGTAGAAAAGGAATCCACTCCCAATATCCGCAACAACCCACTTCTAGACCATAAGGGTGGAGGCATCCACATGATCGAAGTAGAAGAAGATTGGGACCCAGAGGGGTCAATGGTTGATCATAGAGGGTGATGATCCAAAGAAACACGCAATCACTCTCAATCCTATCATAGTCCAGATCCAGCCATCTGGAGATGCTGAGGTAGCTGCATCAGTGCCTTTTGAGTTTGAAGCAGCACCACCTGCAAAGACACCTGCACCGTTTGAGGTCGAAGTTATGCCACCCGCAAATGCGCCTGCACTATTCGAGGTTGCAATCATGCCACCTGCTAAGACGCATGGTCCATTCGAACTGAGGGTAGTTGCACCAATCACGGTGGCGATATCAACCACGCCACCTTTCTACATCAATTTCGTACGATGGGATTAAGTAGCCGAGTCAAGAAGGAAAGGCAAAGTCGAGATTGAAGAATCTACTGCGGCGCAGGGAATGACAAGGACCGACAAAGTTGATACGCCTGAACACTTGGCGGAATTAAGCAAACAGGCTTCCAACATGCCACCCATTATTGAGACAGGCCTAGATGATCTTTGGTTGAAGGTGCAGGCCAAAGAGTACTCTGTCATTGACTAGTTGAACAAGACACCAACTCAGATATCTATTCTTTCCTTGCTGCAAAATTAAGAGACACACAAAAATGCTTTGATGAAGGTACTCAATGAAGCATACGTTCCAAAGAACATCATCAGCGGGGAAATGGCTAATATGGTGAGTCAACTGCTGGAGAGCTACAAGATTACTTTTCATGAAGATGAGCTGCCGCCCGAGGGGTTGGGTCATAACAAAGCCCTGCACATCACTGTGCAATGTGAAGATTATTTCATCACCAGGATTCTGATTGATGGGGGATCCAGTCTCAATATATGTCCATTGACAACGCATAAGAAATTGGACAAAGGGTTGTACAAGATAAGAGAAGGGTCAATGAATGTGAAGGCTTTCGATGGTTCGCAGAGGTCCACCATCAGATAAATCAATCTTTGTTTGCAAATGGGGCCCACATGGTTTGAAGTTGACTTTCAGGTGATAGACATATCGGCGTCCTATAATCTGCAACTAGGACGGCCATGGATCCATGCCTCAGGCACCGTGGCTTCAACTTTGCATCAGGCAGTGAAATTTGAATGGAACCATCAAGAAGTAATCATCCATGGAGATGGGAGCAACCGTATTTACAGTCGCCAGACCATTCCAGTAGTTGAAGGTAGAAGGAAGCTGGGTGGAGAGACTTATCATCACATTGAACGGGTCAATGCGATAGACAAGGACAAATGGTGGGATAGTAAGATAGGAAGCATGATGAAATAGAGAGGGTACGAGCCAGGTAAAGGTCTCAGCAGGAATCTCCAAGCCGATACAACTCAAACGCCGTGACAACACTTTCAGGTTAGGGTACAAATATACTTGGGAAGAGTTCAAGAATTGGTCGCCACCCTGGCGTGGTCCTTATTACCCATTGGAGCAGCCAATACCACAACTGGAGCAGACCTTTCAGCAGGCCGATATTATATGGGGGTCATAGGAAGAAGAAGCACTGGCAGCACTGAAGAACCTATTTATGGAACACGACGACATGGATTGCTGTGTCATTTTTGAGGAGGAGGGGGAGGAAGGCCCTTCCATCCAGGTCGTGAGCAGAGGAGCATCTCTCAAGAATTGGACTATCAGAACAACCAGGGCCCGACGAGCCTCGGGGTAGCAAGGCTAAACAAGCATTGTTCATTTGTTTTACTAAATGATTCCTTTTCGCACTTTTTCTATTCCTGCAATAAGAGCTTCAATGTTCAAAACGTTTGTTCACAAGCACTTTTACATTTTTATGAATCAATATTTATTATTATCATTTTTCTCTCATTACTTTATCTATATAGAATTACTATTACTTGTCTTGATGAATCGATGACTGTGACATGCAATGATACGACGCAACAAATGGACCTTGATTCAGAAGAAGAAGATGATATACTTGATGAGATTGTTAAAGAAGTCGAGAATTTGGAGAACAGACCTAAGTCCAACCTGGATGAGACTAAAATTTTCAACTTGGGAGATTCGGAAAATGTCAAGGAAACTTGCATCAGCATTCATTTGTTACCGTCAGAGAAGAAGGAATACACAGAGTTCTAGAAGGGGTATGAGGACATATTTTCATGGCCGTACGACGACATGACTGGTCTGAGCACATCCATTGTGGCTCACAAATTGCCAACCAACCCAATGTGTCCACCGGTAAAGCAAAAGCTTAGAAAGTTCAAGCCCGACATGAGTTTAAAAATAAAGGAAGAAGTCACCAAGCAGATCAACGCCAAGGTTCTCAGGGTAGTGGAGTATCCGACGTGGTTAGCTAACATTGTGCCAGTGCCAAAGAAAGATGGGAAGGTTAGAGTCTGTGTTAACTACCGGGATCCCAACCGGGCTAGTCCGAAAGATAACTTCCCTTTGCCAAACATACACATCCTGATTGACAATTTCGCCAAGCATGAATTTCACGTTCTTGGATTGCTTCACTGGTTACGATCAGATCTAGATGGACGAGGAAGATGCTGAGAAAACGGCTTTCATTATGCCATGGGGAGTCTACTTCTACAAGATGATGCCATTCGGCCTGAAGAATGCTAGGGCCACCTACATGAGAGCTATGACCACTATCTTCCACGATATGATACACAAAGAGATCGAGGTATATGTGGATGATGTCATTATCAAGTCCAAGAAAGCTACCGACCACATAGAAGATCTGAGGAAGTTCTTCAATAGGTTGCGGAAATACAATCTGAAACTAAACCCCGTGAAATGTGCATTCGGGGTTCCTGCTGGGAAACAACTCGGGTTCATTGTCAGTCGTTGAGGGATATAATTGGATCCATCAAAAGTCAAAGCCATTCAAGAGTTACCACCGCCAAAGAACATGAAAGATGTGATGAGTTTCCTGAACGCCTTAACTACATCAGCCAGTTCATAGCACAGTCTACAGTTATATGTGAACCGATCTTCAAGATGCTGAAGAAGGATACCGCGACCAAATGGACCGATGATTGTCAAAAGGCCTTTGACAGAATTAAGGTGTACTTGTCAATGCCGCCAGTCTTGGTACCACCTGAGCCAAGTAGGCCTTTGCTACTCTACCTTGCAGTATTAGATGAAGCTTTTGGCTGCGTTCTGGGGAAGCACGACGAAACAGGAAGAAAAGAGCAAGCCATTTATTACCTAAGCAAGAATTTCACTTTGTACGAGGCAATGTATTTTCTATTGGAATGAACCTGTTGTGCTCTAACTTGGGTAGCCCAGAAGCCGAGGCATTATTTATGTGCCTACAAAACATATCTCATATCAAGGATGGATCCATTGAAGTACATCTTTCAGAAGACCATGCCCACTGGCAAGCTGGCCAAATGGCAAATCCTGCTGAGTGAGTTCGACATTGTCTCTGTGACTCAGAAAGCGGTCAAGGGACAAGTATTGGCAGACCATCTTGATGAGAACCCTGTGGATGGAGAATATGAACCCCTAACAATGTATTTTCCCGATGAAGAGGTATCATTCATAGGAGAAGATATTGCAGAATCCTATGACGGTTGGAGAATGTTCTTCGATGGAGCAGCGAATTTCAAAGGAGTCGGCATTGGAGTTGTCCTGATATCGGAAACTTGTCATTATTATCCGGTATCTGCTAAACTTAGATTCCCCTGCACTAACAATATGGCGGAATATGAAGCCTGCATCTTAGGGCTCAATATGGCCATTGACATGAACGTCTAAGAGCTATTAGTAATTGGTGATTCAGACTTGCTCATACATCAGGTACAAGGAGAATGGGCTACTAAGAATTCCAAGATATTATCGTATCAGCACCACGTGCAGGAGTTAAGAAAGAGGTTTACAAAGACAGAATTTCGGCACATCCCCAGAATTCAGAACGTGTTCGCTGATGCATTGTCTACTCTGTCATCTATGATACAACACCCATATAAGAATTTCATCGATCCATTCCAGTAAAGATCCATATCCAGCCAGCTTATTGCGCCCATGTTGAAGAAGAAGCAGACGGAAAACCTTAGTTCCATGACATCAAAGAGTATTTGGCAAAGGGGGAATACCCAAAACTTGCAAATCACGTTCAGAAACGCACGCTTCGAAGATTATCCAACAAATTCTTTAATAGTGGAGGAATCCTGTATAGGAGGACTCCCGATTTGGGACTAATGAGATGTGTCGATGCAAGGGAAGCCTCCAAGCTACTTGAGGAGATACATGATGGGACCTATGGACCACATATGAATTGTTTTGTCTTAGCAAAGAAAATACTCAGGGCAGGTTATTTCTGTATGAGCATGGAAACGGACTGCATCCAGTATGTTCGAAAATGCTATCGATGTCAAGTACATGCAGATATGATAAAGGTACCTCTAAACGAGCTCAATGCAACAAGCTCACCATGGACGTTATTGGACCAATCAAACCTACCGCCTCCAACGGACACAGGTTCATTTTGGTAGCAATTGATTATTTCACTAAATGGGTTGAAGCAACATCCTACAAAGCGGACACTAAGAATGTCGTGGCAGTTGTCCGCGACCGTATTGTTTGTTGATTCCGAGTTCGAGAATCAATCATCACCAACAATGGTTCCAATCTCAACAGTTACCTGATGAAAGCTATGTGTGAGACCTTCAAAATCAAACACAAGAATTCCACAGCCTATAGACCTCAGATGAATAAAGCTATAGAAGCTGCCAACAAGAACATCAAGAAGATATTAAGGAAGATGATAGAAAAGCACAATCAGTGGCATGCGAAGTTATCATTTGCTTTACTGGGATACTGCACCACAGTCCGCACATCAACCGGGGCAACCCCTTACATGCTAAATTATAGTACAGAAGTTGTCATTCCCGCTGAGGTAGAAATTCCTTCCCTAAGAATCATACAAGAAGCTGAGCTGAGCGATGGAGAATAGGTAAAAAGCCGTTATGAGCACCTAGCCCTCATAGACGGGAAAAGAATGAACGCAGTATGCCACGGTCAACTTTATCATAATAGAATGACTCGAGCTTTCAACAAAAGGGTCAAGCTTAGACAGTTCACACTGGGACAACTGGTGTTAAAGAAGATCTTTCCACACCTAGATGAAACCAAAGGGAAATTCTCTCCCAACTGGCAAGGTCCGTATATGGTTCACCGAGTGCTGACAGGAGGATCATTTTTTACTTGTAGAGATGGACGAAGAAGTCTATCCAAAGCCAATCAATTCAGATGCAGTCAAATGCTATTATGTGTAATCTTTATGCTTTTATCGATGAAGTAAATTGAACTACGCCTGACCTGATTCCCTTTTAACAGGGGATACATAGGCAGCCCTATGGGTTCAGTCACAATTCAATAAAAAAAATTCATTTTTCCCCGCAATTGGAAACTGGGGCAGAATTTTGAGGAGGACCCTCAAAATTCCGAAGCAAGTTAAGCCAATCGTCGCATGTGCAAAAATTAACCCATCAAACTGGGGTAGAATTTTTAGGAGGACCCTCAATATTCCGTAGCAAGAGAGGTTGCAATGTCTTTAACCGTGCCACAGTCGTCGGTTCATCTAAAACTATTTTAAATTATATGTTTGTGTTATATCTTTACAAAATCATGCATACTTACTCTTGAAAACAACTTTTTTTTTAGCAGACGCTACACCAATGATACGAACAGTGTCATCAGATCAAGCAGTACAAGTCAAGCAAAGCTAGCGAGGATACGAACCAACCTTCCCCATTTACACAACTTACGATTTTTCTTTGGATGCAGGCACAAAGATTGCAAAAGCCCAAATCATATCGTCCTCCCAAGGGACAATTTTTTTTCAAAGATACGATCCTCAAAGCCGTCGCACCTACCAACATTTATTACCAGCACAAACAAACGACGCTCCATAATCGCAACACTCACAACAGTCACAGTACCGCAATTTATTACCAGCTAAGAATATCCATTGTCATCTATTTAATTTTGCATAAGGCTACCATTTTTGCCTTCCGAGACTAAGCTCTGTCTCCATCTGCATGAGGTTAAGCTCTACCTCCATCTGCATAAGGCTACCTTTCTGCCTTCCCTTTGCATAAGGCTACCTTTCTGCCTTCCTACCTGCATGAGGCTAAGCTTTGCCTCTAGTTTATTTTTTCATCGAGACTAAGCGCTGTCAAGCACTATTCACTTTGCTTTCTTTCGGGCTAAGCTCTCACCTTTAATTCGCTAGACTAAGCTCTGTCTTGTTAGCATCATATTACTGCATTTCATGGGCTGAAATATTGCCAACCTGTCCAAAGGCGTCATCGTTCGGAGGCACCATCTTCATAGCCCGAGAACATCATGTCATGGCCTGGGGATCTATCTCAATTTTGCATATCATTATTCAAAGGCGTCATCGTTCAGAGGCACCATATTCATGGCCTAAGAACATCATTTCATGGCCTGCGAATCCTTCATCAAACAACTCATGGCCTAGGACATCATGGTCCGAGGACGTCATCCTTAACCGTCTAAAGAAGACATTCATGGTCAGACGGGGACTTGCATCATGTTTAAATTACGCATAATATACGCTTGTATTGTCTTATTTGAAGGTAATTCGTCATTCGACGACTATCCTAGCAAGAGCAATCCCGCTCCAGTTCTCCTAACCATTCCCTTAAACAATTTACTCACCCAGCCCTATATGTTGCGTCCGTTCTTTTAAAAATTCCATCGGTATACTTCGCCATTGGTCCCTGAACTACATACAACATGATTCTTGTAAAACCAGGGATATGTAGGCAGCTCAAAAACCAGGGTGCGTCCTAAATCTCTTCAAACCGTTTCACTCGGTCAAAATTGGCCATCATATCTTTACCCGACAACTCTTTCATCCTTTCCGGGTAAAGAGGGTCTTTCCGGGTAAAGGGGGGCAGCTGTTGATACCCAATTTTTCCTCAGATTATTTTAATTTGCATATATACCTTCAAAAATCAGGTTTTCATAACAATTGGTATTTTTCCAAATTTTTTCCATAATTTTATTAATTTATTTTTAATTTATCTAATATATTATTCCTAATAATTAATTATAAAATTGCATTATAAATAATTTTAAGCATTTCTTGACTTAATATATTATTTTTGGTCATGTTAAAATCAAGTTATTTCACAACAAATTGGCACGCTTTGGCTATAATTGCAATAACTTTGCAATTATAGCCTAATCATATGTTTTATGCTATTTTTACGCAATAACTAAACATTTTATATTTTAAATACTAATTAATCATTTTTATTTTATTAAGCATCAATTTCATGTTTATAATTATTAGCTATTTTTATAAATTATTTATCTATTTTAATTGGGTATTTAATAGTTAGCCACTATTATTTAAATTCTAACCTAATTAAAATCGGACCTCTGACCAAATTAATTAACCCAATAACCCAGCCCACACCTAAAATCCTACCCGGCCCAAGCACCTATTAATCTAAACCGTTGATTAATTCAAATCAACGGTCCAGATTTCCCCTTACCAAAATTAAACCTACACGACTACCCCCCCCCCCAATCTCTCATNGCGGTTCAACTCATCTCTCCGATCTCATGCCATTTTTCCGATCATCTATGGATGTTCGAGTAAGATATATCACTTCCCGGCCAAATGCCGGTAATATCTCTGAGTTTTCTTCTTCTTTTCTAGGTTCTTTTGGAAACCCTAACCTCGAACCCCCCGATTTCTTTAGATATATAATGGATCTATGTATGTTATGAGGTTTCTACATGTTTTCTTTAAAAAAATCTCCCTGTTTTTAAACGATTTCTTCACTTTCAAAACTAGGGTTTCTTAACCCCTTTCAAAAATGATTCTTCTTCTGATTTTAAGTGTTTTCTATTGTGTTTGAACGATTCTCTTATGAGTTTTCTTGCTATCTGATTTATTATGCTAAAAGCCCTAATTGTGAGGTTGTCTCTGATAATAGGCTCGATTAATCTGTAAGTGTACATGTTTCTCATGAACATTCTGTGCTTTCATGTATGTTCTATGTATTCTTGTGCTTCTCGCTCTAATTGTTGCTAGGGTTTCTGATTCTCTACTGTTCCTTTAATTATTTGCTTAGGGTTTTCTGATTTTTTGTTCAACATGTGCTATTTATCGTTTAATAGATCTGATAAGTTGTTTATTGATTTTTTACATAATACTCTTTACTAATTTTAGGTATTTTCCTTAGAATTGTGATACTTTCTTTAGAACTATGATTTTGTGTATTTTCCTTAGAACTCTTTACTGATTTTGCGTATTTTCTTACTTGTGTGACATTTAAATGGCTAGTTGATTCCTTGTGATTTCGAGGAATTTCTTACTAATTTTCAGAATTATTTTCTGCCTTATTTTATGTATGAATATGCTGTCAATTAATTTTATACACTTTCCTTACTTGATACATTTTGTATTTAGTCCTAATTGCATGCCATATGCTTTTTCTACTCCTATTATGATTAAATAAGCTTTTCAATTGATTCTCTTTCCTTAATTATCCCTGTGATATCCGTTCGAACTGTGACTCCCAAATTAAAGGGAGTACTTGCATTGATTTGTGATGACCCAAAAGGTCATCCCGTGTATTTCTAGCTAAATATGTGTTCCGAGGTCATGAGAACTTCCTTCTATCCCATCTCAATTTGCGTGCGCAGCCCGAGCGTGTATGGGGAAACCGTTATGAGAAAAACTAATGAAAATGATATTTTTGTATTGAGAAATGAATTTTTGAAGAAAATTATTTTCTGAAATGAATAAAGGTTTTTGAAAAGGAAATTCTATGTGAAACCAGTGGTATCAGGCCTGTATTTTGGTTCTGGAGCCCGGTACAGGTCCTATATATTATATTTGTTATGTCTGTGAAATTTGGTAAGAAACGGAATCCATTTGACATGATTCGGACCTATAATGCAAAAGTTGAGGTTTAAAGAAGTTGTGAGAAATTTCCTTCATTTTGAGGTTTAACTCGATGGTTGTGATGTATTTTGGTGATTTAATAACACGAATAAGTCCGTAGGATGTTTTTGAGGTTGTGTGCGCTTTTGGTTTGGAGTTCCGAGGGCTCGGGTGAGTTTCGGGTAGGTCTCGGAGTGTGTTAGGCATAGATCATAGCCGTTGCAGGTTCAGAGAATTTCAAATCTCTGAACCCGCCATTGCGGGTTGCGGTCCCTTTTTCGCGGTCCGCGGTGGGAGTATTCGCTTCCGCGGTCGCCTTTGCGCGGTCAGCAGTGGAAGGGCCTTCGCGGTCCGCGGTCGCCTTAGCGCGGTCCGCGGTGGGGAGGCCTAAGAGGGGTATAAATAAGTGAGACTTTCAGTATTTTCTTCATTTTTCAAGCCCCAAAAACATAAGAGGCGATTTTCCAAACACTCTTCCTTCTCCAAAACATTTGTAAGTGATTTCTAACTCATTTTCTTCACTCCTTAACTTTGTTTTACAAGATTTCATCCTAGAATCTAGGGTTTTCCTGGTGGAATTGGGAATTTTGGGTAAAACCTAATAAATATTGAAATTTGGGGATTTAGACCTCAAATTGAGGTCGGATTCCAAAACCATTTATATATTCGGGCTCGGGGGTAAATGGGTAATCAGGTTTTGGTCCGAACTTCGAGTTTGGACCGAGCCGGCCCGGGTTCGATTTTTGACTTTTGGGGAAAACTTTAGAAAACTCACTTCTATGCATTAGAATCGATTCATTTAGCATTTATTGATATAATTAAGTAACTTGTGGCTAGTTTCGAGTCATTGGGAGACGAGTTTGGAGTTTCGGGCGCATTCTTGACCCAGAAAGTAGGTTCGACACGAGGTGTGTCTCCTTTCTAACCTTGTAAGAGGAAATTGTCCCCATAAGTGATCTAAATGACTATGTGTTGATATTTGTTGGGGCTACGTACGTACAAAGTGACGAGAGTCCGTACATAGCAGCTATTATTGTTTTGTCCGGGTAGTTAGGCCCACACCATGCCTTGTGTTCTTCCTAGAAATGGATTATATGCTTTATGAATTCATGTTATATGCAGCTTTGTTTTCCTTGAGATCATGGAATTGGAGATTTAAAGGAATTATTCACAGAAAAGTAATTTAAGAAAATATTATGTGTACGTGTGACCGCTTCGCAAAATTTACATTCCGCGAGTGGAGTATTATTTCCCCCACTCTCATGGGAGCAGGTCGTACGCCACGACGGATTAAAATGTATATTTATGGTTCGGGTCATTCGACCCTCGGCAGTGCACAACAATGGTTATTATGATGGCCCAGGCCGGTTGTCCTTATCCCGTATGCGCATGCTAAATTGTTAATGATTTCATGGATATTGAATTGACAAATATAAGGGGAAAAAATTAAGTGGTAATTGCTTAGTTACTTCCAGTATTTATTTGATTTGCAGTTACCTTTAATGTTTACTGCTTTATCATCCTCGCATGCCTATTGCTTTTATCATATCCTGTTAAATTATATTGTTGGACCCTAGTAAGTGTCAAGTCGACCTCTCGTCACTACTTCTTCGAGATTAGACTGGATACTCATTGGGTACATATTTATTTATGTACTCATGCTACGCTTCTGTACTTAATTGTACAGGTTCTGAGGATGGTGCATCTGGTTATCAGACCGGAGCTTGATGCTGATTATAGTTGGACCTGACTTCACGGTGAGCTGCTTATCTTGGCGATCCCCGGCAGCACTATGGTGTCTTCTTTTGTTGTTTCCCGTCTATTACTTCCAGACAGCGGGACAATTATATTGTATGTTTCGTATATTCTGTTAGTGTGCCCATAGGACTCGTGACACTAGTTCCTGGCACACACGTAGTAGACATTTCGTATTTTGGGACTCTATATATATATATATATATATATGTTTGTTCAGGATCCTTTATGGTTACTTTTGCCTAAGTTGATTAATTTAACTATTTCCACTTAATGTTACAATCTTAAATGTAGCAAGTATGGGAACGTTTTGTCAAATAAAGGAAATTCACTATAAATTCAAGTGTTGGCTTGCCTGACCACGGGGTTGGGCGCCATCACAACTTGAGTTAGGATTTCAAGTCGTGACAACATGGTATCAGAGCTCTAGGTTCATGTAGGTCTCACGAGTGACGGGTAGACCCATTAGAGTCTTGCAGATCGGTATGGAGATGTTTGTACTTATCTTCAGGAGGCTATAGGGTGTTTGGAAACCTCTCTTTATTGATATTCTATCGTGCAGTCGATGTTGTATTAAATCTCACTCTTATATTCTCTCACAGATGGTGAGGACGCGCGCAGCTGACATTCCAGACCGGGGAGATGCCGCTACCCCCGTCGTCCGCGGCCGTGGCAGAGGCTGGGGGAGGGTACCGGCCCGAGGTAGGGGACGAGGGCATCCCAGAGCTATTCCATTTGCACCACCAGTGGAGGACCCTATCATAGAGAAGCAGGGCGAGGTGCCCCCAGCATATCCTGCTCCTGTGGACTTTATGACGGCGCCAAGCTTCCAAGAGGTCATGGGTTGTATGATGTTGTTCATGGATTCGATGTCTCAGGATGGTTTATTTCTAGCGGATCCTGCTATATCTCAAGCGGGAGGGGGAGCCCAGACCCCTACCGCCCAGGCCGCAGGTTAGGCAGCAGCAGTACATCATACCCCCCCGGGTACACTGCCCACGAGCGGGGCCCAGCCTGTAGCAGCAGCCACCTGATCCCAGACCAGCTACAGACAGCGATCCGCAGAAGTTATTGGACAGATGGACTCGATTGCGCTCTCCTGTCTTCGGGGGTGAGCAAGGAGAGGATGCCCAGGACTTCATTGATAGGTGCAGGGACATACTGCACAACATGAGGATCCTAGCGTCCTATGGAGTGGATTTAACCACATTTCAGTTGGAGGGAAGAGCTCGCAGGTGGTGGCAGTCCTATATTCTCACCAGACCAGCAGATTCTCCTCCTGTCACTTGGGAGCAGTTCACGCATATGTTTCTGGATAGATATATCCCACCCTCTGAGAAGGAAGAGTTGCGGCGTCAGTTTGAACAGCTAGAGCAGGGGCAGATGTCAGTGACAGATTATGAGGCCAGATTTTCAGAGCTGTCACGCCATGCACTTATGATACTAACCACTGATGCTGAGAGGGTGCGGAGATTTGTGGTTGGGTTGCACCTAGGTATTAGAGACACCATGGGCCGAGAGGTGGAGATGGGTACTCCTTACCAGCTCGGGGTAGAGATTTCTCGTAGGATCGAGGGTTATCGGTCGAGGAGCAGGGAGCAGGGTCAGCAGGACGAGAGGGCTAGGTTCTCCGGAGATTTCAAGGATGTCCCAGCTAGGAGAAGAGGTCAGTTTGGGGGTGTTCAGCCCAGCAGGCCTTCTTATTCAGCACCTCCACCACCTCCTCGAGGTGTTTCAGTGAGGCCTCAGTTTAGCGCCATGCCAGAGCGTTCCTACCATCCTCCAGCTATTCAGAGTTCACCCAGTGGTTATCCCAGTCACCAGAGATCCTCCAGTTCTTACTTCAGTGCTATGCCAGAGAGCCCACATCGCTCTCCGACCATTCAGGATTCTTCTTCTTCGGGACAACAGACTATGCCACCTCTGAGATGTTATGAGTGTGGGGAGTCAGGCCATGTGAGTAGGACTTGTCCTAGGTTTCGGGACAAGTCAGTGCAGCAGGGTTACCAGCTTATGGGTTCAGCACCAGCAGTCCGTCCATCTAGAGATGGAGGACAGGTTGACACGGTCGTCTAGAGGGAGAGGCTAGTCAGCTCCTGTTCACTCTGGGGGAGCTCAGTCTTCTGGTGCTCCAGCCAGATTCTATGCTATACTGGCCAGATCAGATGTAGTGGCCTCAGACACCGTGATCACATGTATTATCTCAGTATGTGGTAGAGAGGCTTCGGTATTATTTGATCTAGGATCCACTTATTCATATGTTTCAGCATTATTTGCACATTTTCTGGATGTTCCTCGTGAATCCTTGGGTTCTCCTATATATGTGTCCACTCTTGTGGGAGATTCTATGGTGGTAGACTAGGTCTATCTGTCTTGTGTGGTTACATTCTGTGGGTTCGAGACCAGAGCGGACCTTCTATTTCTCGACATGGTTGATTTTAAGGTTATTCTGGGCATGGATTGGCTATCTCCTTATCACAATGTGCTAGATTGCCATGCCAAGACAGTTACTTTAGCCATGACTGAGTCGCCTAGGATGGAGTGGAGAGGCTCCTCGGTTAGTGCGGCCAACCGAGTTATTTCATTCCTGAAGGCTCGACATATGGTCGAAAAGGGTTGTTTGGCCTATCTTTCTTATGTGCGGGACACCACCGCCGAGTCTCCGATGATTGATTCAGTGCCAGTTGTTCGGGAGTTTGTTGATGTATTTCCTTCAGACCTTCCAAACATGCCTCCGGATCGTGATATTGATTTCTGCATTGATGAATAGGGTGTTCAGGCCATATATTGATTCCTTTGTCTTTGTCTTCATAGATGACATCTTGATTTACTCACGTAGCCTGGGGGAGCACGAGGAGCATTTGAGAGTTGTGCTCCAGACCTTGCGGGAACAGAAACTATATGGTAAGTTCTCCAAATGTGAGTTCTGGTTGGATTCCGTAGCATTCTTGGGGCATGTGGTATCCGAAGAGGGTATCAAGTTTGATCCTCAGAAGATTGAGGCAGTTCAGAGTGGGCCGCGTCCTACTTCAGCTACAGAGATTAGGAGATTTTTGGGCCTAGCAGGCTATTATCGTCGATTTGTGGAGAGGTTTTCCTCGATTGCAGCCCCATTAACTAGATTAACTCAGAAGAATGCCCCGTTTTGATGGTCTGACGAGTGTGAGGCGAGCTTTCATAAGCTCAAGGCGACATTGACTTCAGCACTAGTTTTAGTATTGCCTTCCGGTTCTGGAATGTATACAGTGTATTGCAACGCTTCACGCGTTGGCTTGGGTGTGTGTTGATTCAGGATTAAGAGTTATTGCTTATGATTCTCTCCAACTAAAGGTTCATGAGAAGAATTACCTTGTGCACGATTTGGAGTTGGCGGCGATTGTTCATGCTCTGAAGATTTGGAGGCACTACTTGTATGGAGTATCCTGTGAGGTTTATACAGACCACCGCAGTTTGAAGCACTTATTCAAGCAGAGGGATCTTAATTTGAGGCAGCACAGTTGGCTTGAGTTGATGAAAGATTATGATATCACCATTCTTTATCATCCGGGCAAGGCAAATGTGGTAGCAGATGCCTTGAGCAGGAAGGCAGAGAGTATGGGTAGCTTGGCTTACATTGCAGTAGGGGAGAGACCTCTAGCCTTGGACATTCAGTCCTTGGCTAATCGCCTAGTGAGGTTAGACCTTTCTGAGCCTCGTCGAGTTCTTGCACATGTAGTTGCTCGGTCTTCGTTATTGGGGGAGTTTAAGGCTCTGCAGTATGATGATCCATGTTTGGCAGAGCTACGGGAGATAGTAATTCAGGGCAGGGCCAAGGAGGTTATCATTGGCGAAGTTGGTGTTCTGAGACTTCAGGGCCGCTTATGTGTTCCTAATGTTGATGGCCTGAGGGAGAGGATTCTAGAAGAGGTACACAATTCTCAATATTCTGTTCATCCTGGTTCCACGATGATGTATCGTGATTTGAGGCAGCATTTCTAGTGGAGGCGGATGAAGAGGGACATTGTGGAGTATGTGACTAGGTGCCTTAATTGCCAGCAGGTGAAGTATGAGCATCAGAGGCCAGGAGGCCTACTTCAACAGATGCCCATTCCTGAGTGGAAGTGGGAGCGCATCACCATGGACTTCGTAGTTGGGTTGCCTCGGACTTTGTGGAAGGTTGACGCGATTTGGGTCATTGATGACAGATTGACCAAATCAGCGCATTTCATTCCAGTGGCTACTACATATACTTCTGAGAGTCTAGCCCAGATCTACATTTGGGAGATAGTCCGGTTGGACGGTGTGCCGGTGTCCATTATATCAGATCGAGGTCCTCAGTTCACCTTGCACTTCTGGAGAGCATTGCACAGTGAGATGGGCACTCAGATAGATCTCAGATCAGCATTTCAGCCTCAGACTGATTGCCAGTCGGAGCGTACAATTGAGATATTGGAGGATATGCTCAGGGCTTGTGTGATTGACTTTGGAGGTCAGTGGGACCAGCTATTGCCTTTGGATGAGTTTGCGTAATATAATAGTTATCAGTCCAGCATCGAGATGGCTCCATTTGAGGCTCTGTATGGTCGGCGGTGTCATTCTCCTATCGGGTGGTTTGAGCCTGGCAGGCTAAGTTATATGGCACGGATCTGGTGAGAGATGCTTTGGAGAGGGTGAAGTTAATTCAGGAGAGGCTCCGCACAGCACAGTCCAGACAGAAGAGTTACGCGGATCAGAAGGCGCGTGATGTAGCATTTATGGAGGGAGATAAGGTTCTGCAGAAGGTTTCGCCGATGAAGGGAATTTTGAGATTCGGGAAGAAGGGCAAGCTGAGCCCAAGGTTTATAGGTCCTTTCGAGGTATTGAGGCGAGTCAGAGAGGTTGCTTATGAGCTTGCTTTACCTCCCAGCTTATCAGGAGTCCATCTGGTCTTTCAAGTATCCATGCTCCAGAAATACCACGCCGACTTCTCTTACGTGGTTGATTTCAGCACTATTCAGTTGGATGAGAGTTTGGGCTACGAGGAGGAGCCAGTTGCTAATTGATAGACAGGATTGCCAGTTGAGGTCCAAGAGAGTTTCTGCCGTAAAGGTCCAGTGGAGGGGCCAACCAGTCGAGGAAGCGACTTGGGAGTCCAAGGAGGACATGCGGAGAAGATATCCACATCTATTCATCACTTCAGGTACGATTCTAGACCCGTTCGAGGACGAATGTTTGTTTAAGTGGGGGAGAGTGTAACGACCCGACCGGTCATTTTGCGTATTAGGACCCCGTTTCCTTAAATGAGACTTCCCATAGCGGCTCCTTGTGATTTATGACTTGCGGGGACGGGTGCTTCAGGATTTGGAAGTGTTTAGAGTGCCATAGGAACACTTGGTTCCTTAAGGTTGGCCTTTTTGGACAAGTTTGACTTCGGTCAACATTTCGAGCAAACGACCTTGGAATCGATTTCTGACATTTCCAGTAGCTTCGTATGATGATTTCGGACTTGGGCGTATGTTCGGAACGGGTTTTCGATGACCTGAGAGCATTTCGGTGCCCAATATAAAAATAAGGATTTCCTTAAGTTTAAATTTTGGTTTGGAACGTGATTTTATGTTATCGAGGCCCGAACGGAATTTCGAGACCGGGAATAGTTCCGTTATTTCATTTATGACTTGCCTGCAAAATTTTGTGTCATTCCGAGTAGTATAGGTCGGTCCGACGCATTGTTATATAAATCAAGAGGTTCTGGGGTGTGATTTTGAGTTTTAGCGTTGTTTTGACTGTTCTGAAGGCTCGAGCGATTCCGTATTATGATTTGGGACTTGTTGGTATATTTGGACGGGGGCTCGGGTGGGCCCAAGTGCCTCTTGGGCACCAAACGGGGATAAAACCTAGCTGATGCAACTGCTGGTGCACCTGATCTGGTGTAACTGCAGGTGAGGTTGCCCAGTCGCAGGTGCGATTCCCCTGTGGCCAGGCCATTTCTCCCAGGTGCGGACCATGTTCAGCAGGAGCGGAGCCTCAGGTGCAGTCTCCTCTCCGCATGTGCGAGCCCAGCCTTCCCTCGTCCTGTTCCGTAGGTGCGAGCCCAGCCTTCCCTCGTCAAGTTCCGGTGGTGTGAGCCCTTGCTCGCAGGTGCGGAATCACTGTAAGCTTAGGCAGTATGTTTCTTTAAAACACGGGATTTTACCCATTTGCTTCACTTCTCACCTCCATTAGAGACTTGGGAGCTTGGAGAAGAAATTCCACGACCTAGCTACTGATAAGGTAAGTAAATTCTACTACAACATTAGTTTCAAACATGAATTACTAGCTAATTAACTACTAAATTGGCGAAAAATCAAGATTTGGGCAGTAACTTAGGGTTCTTGAGGAATTTAATGAATTTACCATTAATTGTTATGGATTCAAGTAGAAATCATATATTAACGATCATTAGGCTATGGGTGAGTGATTCCTTCGAGAATTTTCGGAATTCGAGTGTGCGGGCCCGTGGTTGAATGTTGGGAATTTTTCAAGAATATTGAATTTGTTGAAATAATAGGATAATTTCCCTACTTTGAGCATGAATAGATATAATTGTATAAGATTTGGCTAGTTACGAGTCATCGGGTGTAGAGTTCGGAGTTTCGGGCGCATCCTTGGTTTGAGAGGTAGATTCGACACGAGGTGAGTCTCCCTTCTAACCTTGAAAGAGGGAAATTATCTCCATAGGTGGTTTAAATGCTATGTGTAATTGTTTTGGGGGCGACGTGCGCACGAAGTGACGAGAGTCCGTACATAGCTACTATTATGCCATGTCGGGTAGTTTTAGGGCTCACGAGCAAGCCTTTATGTGTCTTGTATGTACCTCTAGACGTGCCTTGAATTGCTTACTTCTCTTGAACTAACATGAAGATAGTGGTAAGTTACATCCGAATTTGTAGTTATTTCACTCCGGTTGCAAGTATAGCCCTACTGAGCACCATGCTAAATTCTGTATAAGTATACGAGCATCCGAGTCGCAGGTATGATTCGCGAGGGGGGTAGCCTTATTATAATTTTGTGTAGGTATACGAGCACCCGAGTCGCAGATATGATTCGCGAGCGGGGTAGCCTTTTCATTATTATGTTAACCGCGTCACATGATTGATTTGCGAGCGGGGAAATGGATGCACTTATGGTTTGGGCCGTTCGACCCTCGGCAGTGCATATATATTATCTTTATGATCCGACCGGTTGTCTTATACCTGTGTGCGCATGACTATTTGTTACGGTTTTTCGTGGATATTGACTTGGCAGATATTTGGGGGTAAGGAAAGTGGAAGTGGTTATTTACTTTCAGTATTTACTTGGATTTATGTGCTTTAAAAGTATTTGTTGTTCACTGCCTTACATGCCTACCGTTTTTATTATACCATGTTATATTATATTGTTGGACCTTAGTGAGTGTCAAGTCGACCTCTCGTCACTACTTCTTCGAGATTAGATGGGATACTCACTGGGTACATATTTATTATGTACTCATGCTACGCTTTTGTACTTAATTGTACATGTTCTAAGGCTGGTGCATCTGGTTATCATACCGGAGATAGATTCTGATATAGTGGATTTGACTTCACGGTGAGCTTCTTCTCCTAACGATCCTCAGCAGCACCATGGAGTTTCTTTTACTTATTTTCCCTTCTATTTATTTCAGACAGTGGGAATTGTATATTTTTATCTTTTGCATATCCAATTAGTATGCCCGGGGTACTCGTGACACTAGTTCCTGGCACACACGTAGTAGCTACCATGGATTATAGACTGTATATATTTTTGGCTCACGCCTCTTTATGACAACTTTCGGATTAAAATTGGTTAATTATCTGTTCAATATTGTGTTTCAAACCTTATAATTTGGTATAGGATGAAATATTTACTCAAATGAGAAAGAACCCTTGGTTAGATAAGTGTTGGCTTGCTTGACCTCGTTGTTGGGCGCCTTCACGACCTGAGTTAGGATTTTGGGTCGTGACATAGAGAGCAGTAGAAAAAATCGGATTTGGCCGAGAATGGGTTTTTGATTGAGAAATCGCCAGTTGAGGTTCATGTTCGTGGTTCCTGTTGCAATCCTCTGTTCGAATTTGTTCTCTGCAGATAATTGTAGCTGTTGAATTAGTATTAATCAAGAAGTTCCAATTTCAGGTTCATTTTCCGATTCCTTCTCTTATTTTATTTTTGGTGTTATTAAAATATGAGTTAAAGTAGTTGAACAAGTTTGAATTATTTGTGTATTTCTCTGAATTTTCATGCCTATTCGCGTACTATTTGCTAATAGTCGGCTAATGTGTATTTGGGTTCTGTATGTCTTCAATATGTGCAAGTCCTTCATAAAAGAATTTAATTGTTTGCTGATATGTATCAATGTGAGGATGAGCTCTTTGACGTTGTTTGAAATTTGATTAAATGGTAAGCATGGAGTTCTGAAAGTCACGTAGGATACATATGAAATGGTTATAGGTAAAGGAAATTTAGTATTCAGGGCACATATGCTATTTACTTTGGTTGGAATTGATCTTCCTGTGTCCTAACGCAAAGAAAATTTTTAGTAAGAAAAGTGAGAATAGAATAGTTTTATTATTTACAGTTTTATTTCTCCTCTTCTATTATTCGCTAGTAAAACGTTTAGGCCGACCACACTCGGATAGGTAAATATTAAGTTTTCTTTATTCTGAGGTGAGAGATCGTTTCTTTTAGTTTATTATCCGGGGAATGTCCCGCGAAGTTTGTATATATTTTGTTTCTGGGGTATGCCCCGAAGTATTTGTATTTGGAGGCCGAAAGTGAACTCGTAGTATTGTACATTTTTATCCTCGTAGTATTGTACATTGATAAAAATGAGATTTTTGAATTGAATAATTAAATAAAATTGACTTCGATCAACATTTTTGGTAAATGGATCCGGACCCGTGATGTGACGGTCCCGGAGGGTCCGTAGAAAAATATGGGACTTGGGCGTATGCCCGGAATCGAATTCCGAGGCCCCAAGCCCGAGAAATGAATTTTTAAAGAAAATAGTTTTCTGAAAATATTAAAGGAATGTGAAAGTGAATAATTATGTGAAAACCTT